>SDVV010034563.1:0-11159 GCA_016164225.1 Gammarus roeselii
AACTAACTAACTGACTGCTGTCAACTAACTAACTAACTAACTAACTGACTGCTGTCAACTAACTAACTAACTAACTGACTGCTGTCAACTAACTAACTGACTGCTGTGCCAACTGACTGCCGTCAACAGATTGTTTAATCTTTCAGACAGCTTTATGTAATCCTGCTGTCGATGTTTTCATGCAAGGAATCTGGTGCGTACTTCCCAACTTACAGATCGGTTACATGTGGTAAAAAACATTTCTTCAAAGTATCAGGCTTCACATCTGCCTTTATTGGTACGTTAGATTACTTCAAGTAGTCGGCAGCTTGGTTGACGTAGTAGTCGGCAGCATGGTTGACGTAGTAGTCGGCAGCATGGTTGACGTAGTAGTCGGCAGCTTGGTTGACGTAGTAGTCGGCAGCTTGGTTGACGTAGTAGTCGGCAGCATGGTTGACGTAGTAGTCGGCAGCTTGGTTGACGTAGTAGTCGGCAGCATGGTTGACGTATCGTAGAGGCCGTGGTCCGGACATCTCGAAATTAGTCACTGCTGCTTGACGGTTCGGTGTTAATCAAGCTGTTTAGTTACTGGGAAAACTGGTGTAACCTGAAGCTGGTGTAACCTGAAGCTGGTGTAATCTAAAGCTGGTGTAACCTGAAGCTGGTGTAATCTAAAGCTGGTGTAACCTGAAGCTGGTGTAATCTAAAGCTGGTGTAACCTGAAGCTGGTGTAACCCGAAGCTGGTGTAAGCTAAAGCTGGTGTAAGCTAAAGCTGGTGTAACCTGAAGCTGGTGTAACCTGAAGCTGGTGTAACCTGAAGCTGGTGAAACCTGAAGCTGGTGTAATCTAAAGCTGGTGTAACCTGAAGCTGGTGTAATCTGAATCTGGTGTAATCTGAAGCTGGCGTAATCTGAAGCTGGCGTAATCTGAAGCTGGCGTAATCTGAAGCTGGCGTAATCTGAAGCTGGCGTAATCTGAAGCTGGCGTAATCTGAAGCTGGCGTAATCTGAAGCGGCGTAATCTAAAGCTGGCGTAATCTAAAGCTGGCGTAATCTAAAGCTGGCGTAATCTAAAGCTGGCGTAATCTAAAGCTGGCGTAATCTAAAGCTGGCGTAATCTAAAGCTGGCGTAATCTAAAGCTGGCGTAATATGAAGCTGGTGTAATGTGAAGCTGGTGTAATGTGAAGCTGGTGTAATGTGAAGCTGGTGCAATGTGAAGCTGGTGCAATGTGAAGCTGGTGCAATGTGAAGCTGATGTAACCTGAAGCTGATGCAATCTGAAGCTGGTGTAATCTGAAGCTGGTGTAATCTGGAGCTGGTGTAATCTGAAGCTGGTGTAATCTGAAGCTGGTGTAATCTGAAGCTGGTGTAACCTGAAGCTGGTGTAATCTGAAGCTGGTGTAACCTGAAGCTGGTGTAACCTGAAGCTGGTGTAACCGAAGCTGGTGTAATCTGAAGCTGGTGTAATCTGAAGCTGGTGTAATCTGAAGCTGGTGTAATCTGAAGCTGGTGTAACCTGAAGCTGGTGTAACCTGAAGCTGGTGTAACCAGAAGCTGGTGTAACCTGAAGGAATCAGGCCATTTCACGTGACTATTTGAGAGCGATGCAGCATTGAGACTTTAATCCGTCATACAACCGTGGAACCCTCCAGCCATCTGATGGACTACTTACTCTGTCCCAATAGATTTTTGTCAGCGTGCCGTTGAAACGGCAAAAATTCGTGCAAGGAGGCTCTTGCGAATCGGAGGATTATTGTCTTTAGTTTAACTTTTACCCTGGTTACGTGCACCTTACCCTTAATTTTTTTATTACACAACAGAAAAACAATGCGTGTTTCTGGTATGTCGTCCGCGTAGAAACTTGTACCAGCTCTTTAGCGCAACACCTTCTTATCAGCTGTTTTATCCACAATGTATTCTATTCACAAACATCGCTTTGTTCCCGCTCATGAACCCTTTCTCTCTTGTACGGAACCTTTTCCTCTCCCTCATTTTCGGCTTCCTCTTTGGCTTCCCCCCCTCCTCCTCTTCCTCCTCCTCTCCCCCCCCTCCTCCTCCTCCTCTCCCTTCTCTCCCTTCTCTCCCTCTTCCTCCTACATTCCTCAACATGGCCTCGCCGTCAAGGGTTTGCATGCCGGATCCAATCCCGCGAAAGCCAGAGAGCCTCGATGAATTATTTAGATGCGCGTGCCTGCAGTCTTCGGAACTTGAAATTGGTTTAGACCAAGTTTCAATTGGTCGGAAACGAATCAATTCAGTATTTAATCGAAGTTAACTCGCGGTGTTGTTGCTGGAGCCGCTGCTTCGCGTGACGGGGAGATTTTTTTTTCGAAAACTGCGACCATCGAGAGGTGTTGAGCTGGTGGAGACACTCGTGTAGAAGATGCATGAGGAAGCAGAACTCCGATCATCGAGAGGTGTTGAGCTGGTGGAGACACTCGTGTAGAAGATGCATGAGGAAGCAGAACTGCGACCATCGAGAAGTGTTGAGCTGGTGGAGACACTCGTGTAGAAGATGCATGAGGAAGCAGAACTCCGATCATCGAGAGGTGTTGAGCTGGTGGAGACACTCGTGTAGAAGATGCATGAGGAAGCAGAACTTCGATCATCGAGAGGTGTTGAGCTGGTGGAGACACTCGTGTAGAAGATGCATGAGGAAGCAGAACTGCGACCATCGAGAGGTGTTGAGCTGGTGGAGACACTCGTGTAGAAGATGCACGAGGAAGCAGAACTGCGACCATCAAGAGGTGTTGAGCTGGTGGAGACACTCGTGTAGAAGATGCATGAGGAAGCAGAACTTCGATCATCGAGAGGGGTTGAGCTGGTGGAGACACTCGTGTAGAAGATGCATGAGGAAGCAGAACTGCGACCATCGAGAGGTGTTGAGCTGGTGGAGACACTCGTGTAGAAGATGCATGAGGAAGCAGAACTGCGACCATCGAGAGGTGTTGAGCTGGTGGAGACACTCGTGTAATAGATGCATAACGAAGCCGAAATGCACGGAGCCGACCCAATTTTGTTTTTCTGTTATTCGAATTTAAGACTTATGAAGCTGGGGTTTCCTCATTTGAATTGTCGGGAGAATAGGAGAAGGCACGTTTTAGATAATTGTACATGGTGTTGCGTATGCTATTGACAGGTAAGATGCTATTGACAGGTCAGATGCTTTTGACAGGTCAGATGCTATTGACAGGTCAGATGCTATTGACAGGTCAGATGCTATTGACAGGTCAGATGCTATTGACAGGTCAGATGCTATTGACAGGTCAGATGCTATTGACAGGTTAGATATTCGTGAATGTCAGGATGTGAGTGTCTGGCTTTCGTTATCTTAACAGGACAGAATTTTGTGATTCCAGGAATACTTACGAAACACCACATGACCAGAATCCACTGCGAGGATAGATGCTGGTTATCCTCCAGATGCACTTGAGTGTTTCTATTGAAAGATCACTCAAACCTTGATTGTTAGCAATATGTACTGTACACTCTTTCACCAACTGTGAATATCACTCCTTGATAGAAATTGTCGCCTCTTAGCGCTTTCTGATGATTTTTCGTCCTGTGTAGCCTCTTCTAACAACACTGGTTCCGCCCTTGCAGATGGTCGTTTATCCTCTGTAAGTTTTGCAGTCATCCTATTTTTTCCCTGTGCAGATGGTCGTTCATGTCGATTGTTCTCCCCTACTCAGGAGCTCGCTTGTCTTCTGCAACATTTTTTAACCACCTTCTTTTCTCTCATCGCAGATGGTCGAGGAGACCACGCGTCAGGGCGAGCCAGTGATCGCCCTCTTGGGCCGGGCTCCGACAGGCGGAGGAGCGGCGATTACGAAGACGACGACTACGAAGAGGACGAGTACGATCGAGGTGTAGACGACCAGGTGGAAGTGATCGCCGAGCGTGAGATGAACTCTTTTCAGAAGACCATTCCCGCCCTGCGGAGGCACGACCCTAAGACTTCGACCATCAGGCAACACTACTATCCCGAGGGTGAGTTATGGGCTTGGTTGATAGGTAGGACGCGGGATGCGGGGAAGATATCAAACACTTGGTTGTACAACAACCCGTTCCACTACCCAAATAGTGCGTTCTGGGAGACTTGCATGATGGGTGGGATCGGCGAAGATGACGACTATTGGGATTGTCTGCCGTCTCAAGGATGTTAGGAAGAACTTATGTTGTGCAGGAGGGGAAATATCAACTATTGTTTAGTGCCTGAAACCTTCATTACAATGACTGATTTCTATCCCACACCTTATTTGCTAATGTTCACTGCACCTCACTGCCACCAGAGGCGTCTCAGTTACATGTCTCTTTGAAACACGGTATGGAATGCCAACTTACAACTTCGGAATTGGACTCGCATCATTCCTAGTAAACTAATATTGAAGCAGTTACTTACCAGCTACACGCAAACCATACTTCAAAAGAAAGCCAAATCAGATTGGAAAATTCGAAACTTTTTTAGTTTACGGCCTTAGGTAGTCCTGCCTTGCAACAGGTGTATTCCGGATAGACTTGCATTGATCCATAGAATATGGGAGATGGCGGGGGAGCGATCAACCATCGATTAGTATACCACACCAAGGGGGAGTTTTTTTATCGGCAAGATAATGAGTCGCAGTGTCTGTATCTGTGTAGACATTCTCAATGTCGATGACATCAATGGAATTATTCCTAGAGTATTGGGGTAGTATCCTGGCTTGGTATCAAGGCTTGTTATAATCTGACCGAAATAATCGTGTCATATTTTATCTGCCTATTATTGTGTAAATATCCGCTAACCGAGGACTAGAACCATTCGAACTAAATAGCATTGCTCGGTAGATTTTTATTAGCTAGAAATAGCAATGCTCGATAGTTTTTTATTAGTTCGAAATAGCGTTGCTCCGTAGGCTTCTATTATTTCGAAATAGCGTTGCTCGGTAATTTTTTACTAGTTCATAATAGCGTTGCTCGGTTGTTTTTTATTGGTTCGAAATAGCGTTGCTCGGTATTTTTCTAATAGTTTGAAATAGCGTTGCTCGGTAGTTCTTCATTAATTCGAAATAGCGTTGCTCGGTAGTTATTATTAGTTCGAAATAGCGTTGCTCGGTAGTTTTTTATTAGTTCGAAATTGCGTTGCTCGGTAGTTCTTCATTAGTTCGAAATAGCGTTGCTCGGTAGTTTCTATTAGTTCGAAATAGCGTTGTTCTGTAGTTTTTATTAGTTCAGAATAGCGTTGCTCGGTTGTTTTTTAGTAATTCGAAATAGCCTTGCTCGATAGTTTTTTATTAGTTCGAAATAGCGTTGCTCGGTAGTTTTTATTAGTTCAAAATAGCGTTGCTCGGTAGTTCTTTATTAGTTCGAAATAGCGTTGCTCGGTAGTTTCTATTAGTTCGAAATAGCGTTGCCCGGTAGTTCTTTATTAGTTCGAAATAGCGTTGCCCGGTAGCTCGTTATTAGTTCGAAATAGCGTTGCTAGGTAGTTTCTATTAGTTCGAAATAGCGTTGCTCCGTAGTTTATATTAGTTCGAAATAGCGTTATTCTGTAGTTTTTTATTAGTTTGAAATAGCGTTGCTCGGCAGTTTTTATTAATTCGAAATAGCGTTGCTCGGTAGTTTTTATTAGTTCGAAATAGCGTTGCTCGGTAGTTTCTATTAGTTCGAAATAGCGTTGCTCAGTAGTTCTTTATGAGTTCGAAATAGCGTTGCTCGGTAGTTTCTATTAGTTCAAAATAGCGTTGTTCTGTAGTTTTTTATTAGTTCGAAATAGCGTTGCTCGGTAATTATAATCTAATAGTTCTTTAGACGACAGTAAAGTCAGTCTCCACATATTAGGTGATCTGTGACCGAGGTGTACTTTCACTGTAACTACTTCACTGTCCTATGTACTTGCATAATCTTAGAAACGTAACTCGGCCCACCTGAGCATGGAAAGAAAAAATCTCTCGAACGGTTTTCATTTTTTTTAGAAACTTTAATTGTGACGGAAAATTGGTAAAGAAATTGAAATTAGGGACCATTCGTTAGTGGAACCTGTTAAATCTAGTGCGCATCGGGTCGCAGGCTCTGGTGTAGACCCTGTGACCTCTTAATCGTATACAAGAGAGGAAAATGCTAAAAGCTTTGTGTATCTTTCCTATTCCCCCAGTGACCGATTCTAACATCTATTGGGGCTTCATGTCGGCTGCAACACTTTGTTTTGCAAGTCTATGAGTGTGTAGGTTTAATCCGAATGTATTATTTGTTGGATCTCTAAATCTCCAGGATATGGTGAAGCTTAAATGAGAGGATAAGAAGGGAAACATGTGAAGAAACTCTCTCAGAGATGGACTTCCTCTAGTCTCTGACAGAAGCTATGTCGTTGGTAAGCTGGGGACAGTCCGTCCTTCATTCTTGAATATGATGACTGGTAACAGCTTTCTCACAGAGTTCTCTTGTAGAGTTGAGAGCGAAACAGGACATCGGGGAGTGATGGGCATCTAAGACATCTAGCAGTACTGTTTACCCCAACCTGGTTAAAAAGTGAACAAGAAATGAACTTGGAAGTCTGAAATCATCATCAGCGTTAGCTAGCTGCCCATTATAATTAAGTTGATTTAATTTTATTCGTCATGTTGGATCATCATGTTTCCCATAGTTTTCTCTCTGCCGTCCTCCGTGCAAACTCCACCAACATTTTCCAACGTTTATCCATATGAAGTGCAACCATCATTCCCTCCCTCCACAGGCGGCTGGGGCTGGGTGATCTGTGGGTGCGTGTTTGTCATCCACATCCTGACCACGGGCATGCAGTTCTCCTTCGGGGTGCTGTACACAGACCTCGTCACCCACGTCGGGGTCGACAAGGCCATCACCGCCAGTGAGTCTTGCTGGGCACTGAGGAGCAATACACATCGTAGGGTCAGCCAGCAATACACATCGTAGGGTCAGCCAGCGATTGTCGTACGGCTGATGATGACGTACCCAGCTATAAACTTGAGGTGTAATATTGACGACCAACGTTCGCCTGCTGGCTGACTTACTCTACCCCTCCCCCTTTCGTATTAACTGGGGAGTACATTTTTATCCCCTATTGGGGGTTGGTTGCTGAAGATCTTGTAGGCCTTTTATCCCCGTCCAATTTCAAATGTCGCTAGCTAGTTATATTATCAGTGACCCGAATACCTCTACCCTACAATGATCTCAGCTCGTAGAAGAAGTCGACTGAGTTCTCGGGGCTGCTGCAGGAATGCAGTCACTCGGTTAATATGCACAACTGGATGAGAGTTCTAGGAGCGCATTATCGGCACTTATAACCTTGCATCCGTTTTCTTACTGTTGAAAAAATTGTCATTGTGTTCCAACCATTTTTTCGAAATTGCGAACTTCATTTGAAGAAAAAACTATACGCTCGTCGAACGAAAATAAAAGACTTTCCAATCGATTCGTATATATTTTTTTAATCCGGACAAAACTTCCATTAAGGACTTTCATTTGAATGGTGAGTGAAATAGGCCGTGCACAGCGGCCTATTAAAACGCGAAATACGAATAATACATTTCAAACGTGTTATCTGACATGATAAGATTTGCTGTGAAATATTATAGCAAAAAAAAAATTCAAACGAATTGGTCAACTCGAATTTTTATCGTTTGAATGCAATCGAAATGTTGTCATTTACGATGACGTCAATCTTGAATCACTAACGGTTTCCCTTTCACTGCAGCGAAAGACAATTCGGTGTTGGTTCATTTATACCAATTAAACAAACAATGCTTTTATGCGATACGTTCAACTCTCGATGTAGTTAAACAACGTCATGGAAATCTGAACTTAGCTAAGTTATTATGTATAAAGAAATATCCCAAGATATCTGGGAATCTATGATTGCTAACGAATAATCCTTCGCTGCTGCTCATTTGCTCATCTGTGCTCCTATCCAATCTGCAGTGGAGGGCTCGCGACCCACGTCGCCTTGACCAAGGGACTTACAAACTGTATAAACGTATATTACGGTCTAGTAAATATAGAATTGTAGGTAGGCCTGTGACGAGCTGAAGAGTTCATTCTAGTAGGAGGCAACAGAGGTCGCCTCCTTCACCAAAGCTTTTTTTACCATTCTAACTCGGTAGGGCAGTAGATTGGTCTCCCTGTGCGTGTCAAAACTGTTTCTGAAGGTGTTGATGCTGCTACTATTTACCACATCAAGTGAAAAACGGTTCTAGATTGTTGGTATCAGGATTAGAAATAAGTTTTCGGCCACTTATGTTCTGGAAAATTTCCGCTGAAGTTTCTGTTTCTTCGCTTACAATCTGTATCACGGAGGCCTCAGTAAAACCATTTAGATATTCAAAGACTGCCAAGAGCTAACCCCTAAATCGTCTTCTTTCCTGTGATATCAACTTCAGTTCTTCGAGCCGTGCGGTGATGTCGTCGTTCTTGATTCTGGAGTCATTTTTGTTGCTTGGTGTTGAATCCGTTCCATCTTGTTGATAACACTTCTTCATCGAGTGGAGAAGAATCGGATTGCACATTACATATGAGGCCTTACGAGTGAAGTATGACAAAACAGCACACAGGTGCTGTTTGGCCATCAAGTAGTTGATTTTTTTAGTGTGGGTTGTAATGTGCATAACTGTGCATTTTTCAATATTGACGTTCACTTGCCACTTTCGTCATACTAGATCGTGACTCATAAATGTTTGAAGATGCAAAATGGGTGTCACAACACGTCCAATCTCGAGCTAGAAAAATTTGTATTGACCCTTCCTAATGCGAATTCTTGAATTCAAAGGTTTTCCAAAATCCAACTGTTCTCATTATAGTTCTACTACCAATTAAATTTTGCAAAAGATGTGTGTTACATGTTTTGTAACCCGCAGTACTATCTGCAGATAAAGTATATGAAGTACGTCTTCTGCATGATTGAATTAAGCGTTGAACGTATTGTTTTCGCTAAACGTGATCAATTGAGGTATTTTTCTTTGCTCTCCGACAGGCTTAATTGTAAACAGCTGTTACTTGTTTCTGATTTCATATCGTATGTGTAGCGACCATGATACATAATATTTCAAAAGGGCGCTAAGAACTGCAAATTTCAATTGAATAACATTCGATTGAAACGACATTTCCTCACTCATGAACATGACTCGATACGTCACAAAAAGGCGTTCACTAAATGGACTAGTAATCCTCGTAGAAATTTTATTCAAAATTGGATTGATTCCTCTCAAGGGAGTAGCCAGAGTCTGAAAAACCATTATTAACCCTGGATAACATAATCCAGCAGTTGATATTCCAATATTATTGCTGATGTCGGCACTGATCCACAAACGACTTCAAATGCCTTCAATAATTATTGCAACAGTGTACCTGGTACCCTAGATGAATCTATCATAGGCAACAACGTTAATTTGTACCCTAGCTGAATCTATAATCAGCGACAACGTTCATTTTGAACATTACTTAGCGAATGCAATCCCCGAAAGATCCAGAACCACGTGGAAGCGATCCTAAATACACGAATAGTAGCAGCATTGACTGGGAAGACCTCCCAACCAAAATAAATATATCAATCTCTTGAATTATAGTAACTCCCTTGACCCATCTCATCAATAAGTCAGTTCGTTATGAAATTTTTTCCGATGCTCTCAAAATCATCTAGAATTAGTCCAATTTCTAAAAATGAAAGCAAAACTGACTAAGTTATCGCCCAATATCAGCCCTGCTCCGCATGAGCAATACCTTTGAAAAAGTTTTGAAAAAAGTTCCTACGCTAAATTATATACTCGCTTTGGGTTTAAAAACCTACTTGGCAAAAATCAATGTGGCATCCTGAATTTTGTGAACGCAGAACACGTTTTATTAACATTTACTTGAAGTGTTATTGATGGGTTCGATAAGGATAAGTCACTGTTGCAACTTTGATGCACTTCATCAACCGTTTCTATTTTTTTGCGTGCCATGAACTTTGAATGGCAAAATTACAGCATTATAGTCATTTTAATTTATGAAAGTTGAATTAAATATTATCTTCATAATGGAAAAAACACCTAAAGAGTTGAAATGACCAGTGCGTCAGTACACTTGGTGCAGGAGTACCACAAGGGTCGGTCCTTTGACCTTTGCTCTTGTTTGTTTACGCTAAGGACGTTGTAAACGGTAGAGCTTGTCCTAATGACATTGTAAACGGTAGGTACAGGTTGTCTTACATTATTTTTAAATGAGTGTTCTCGAATGGAAAAATATCCATAGTACTCTTTTAACATGAATAAATATTTGGTCCAAATTTCAAACTGATTCACATCTGATTAGTTAATGATAATGTCCACAAGACGCAGGTTATGGTATTTCCATGAGGGGGAGGATATCCATCCATAACAATCGGATGGAATTCCAAGGTCAACCAGCTGCGAATGAAGCGAAACTTTTGTGTAATTGTCGAAGCAAGACGTAACTAGAACCACCACGTCCAATTGTCGACGCAAGACGTAACTAGAACCACCACGTCCAATTGTCGACGAAAGACGTAACTAGAACGACCACGTCCAATCTGTTGCCGGGAAATAATTCAAATCGAAATTGTTTTAATAACTTTTTCCAATTTTTTTTGTTGTACTATAGCTGTATTCATCCCTTTCTGATAAACGTGTAAGCCGTACCTACAGAACAAACCTAAGACCCATCACTCATAGTCAAAAACGTGTCATTAGAACACTATCACATACTGAATACAATAGCAACTCTTTCAAACATTGTGTTAGTAAATGTAATACACTCGGTTAATGAGAGTATATTTTGAAACTTACGTTAAAACCAGAGAAAACTTGCATTCAAGTCACTTCATGCCAGGTAATGATAAAAGATAGTAGACTTGATTGTTTTATAACTAAGATAATGCTCGGTACCACAACTGCTTTAAAATGAGCTCTCAAATTGACGGCACAAAGTCTTGATCTACGGTGGATGCTCGCGACAGCTCGCCTGACTTCTTTGGTTAGACGTAAGGCTGCTCGTCTCGCCATCGTCATGTTGATGCCAACATAAGACGCCATCACGGCGCTCCATGTTCACTGTCCTGGAGTACGTCCTTCATTCTACGTCTTGAAGACAGTTTTAGGTCGTAATGTGCACTTTACGTCCTAATGCAAAGCCCTTAATGCCCTTAAGGTCTGCTCGTTTCTCAGCCAGATGAAGTCATCCGTCGTCTTTAGGC
>SDVV010034564.1:0-11159 GCA_016164225.1 Gammarus roeselii
GGGTGTGTTGCGAGGTGTGTGTTTTGCGAGGGTTGTGTTGCGAGGGATAAGCTGCGAGGGGTGTTTTGCGAGGAGTGTGTTGTGAGGGGTGTGTTGTGAGGGGTGTGTTACGAGGAGTGTGTTGCGAGGGGTGTGTTGCGAGGTGTGTGTTGCAAGGGAGGTGTGGCGAGGGGTGTGTTGCGAGGGCGGTGTTACGAGAGATGTGTTGCGAAGGGTGTGTTGTGAGGGAGGTGTTGGAAGGGGTGTGTCCAAAGCAGCCAGGGCTAAAATGATTTAGGGGAAGAAGTCATGGTAGATGAGGGAACAAAATTACAATAAACAACGACAGCTGATAAACAAACGGCATTTCGAGAATGTTAGCTCAGATATGATGTTATATAACAGTCAAAATAGAAAAGATAACTAACACTAATAGTCCAACATGGAAAATATACGTATTGATACCATTCATATGCAACGAATTATCTTTATAGCATCACGAAAGTCAATTACATGATAATAACTTCACAATTGGCATTTTGTATTTATTTCAATTAATTGTACCCTTCTTCCTGTAACGTAAATAAACAAGTTAACACTCGCATTTATCGCCGTACACAATCTACAAACACTCCCGAGGCTCCGGCAAGCCTCTACAAGACAACCAGCGGGTTATAGTGTCATTGCAGTGCACTGCCCTTGTAATGACATTCTTATTGCACTGCAATGATACTGCAGTGTGCCACAAATGGCCCCGTGTGACAGCAAGGGCACTGCAGTCCTGAACAGTGCAGGGAGTGCCATGATGGCAGCTGGCGACATGCAGTGAAGCTGAAGCGCCACTGCACGAGCGCTGGTTCATGTCCTGAAGCGTTAATGACAGGAGAAGCGAGGGAGGAATGTAGCAGGCAGTCAGGACAGGAGGAAGAATTGTACACGGCAGGCAGAGCAGAAGGGAGGTACGTATATGAAAGGTGTGACAGGAAGGAGGTGTGTCTATGGCAGGCGGGGCATGAGGGAGGCATGTATTTGACAGGTGGGGCAGAAGGAAGGTATGTATTTGACAGGCGGGGCAGAAAGGAGGTATGCACATGGCAGGCGTGGCAGAAGGGAGGTATGCACATGGCAGGCATGGGAGGAAGGAGGCATGTGCATGGCAAGAGGGAGGCATGTGCATGGCAGGAGTACAGGAGGGAGGTATACATATGACAGACGTGGCAGGAGGGAGGTATGTATAAGGTATGCGTGGCAGGAAGGGAGGCATGAAGAAAACAAGTGTGGCATGAAGGACATATGCAGAGGGCGTGCGAGGTACGAAGGACGCACGTAGACTGTTGTAGTGGCAGGAAGGGAGACGTGAAGAAAACAAGTGTGGCATGAAGGACATATGCAGAGGGCGCGCGAGGTACGAAGGACGCCTGTAGACTGTTGTAGTGGCAGGAAGGGAGGCGTGAAGAAAACAAGTGTGGCATGAAGGACATATGCAGAGGGTGTGCGAGGCACGAAGGACGCATATAGACTGTTGCAGTGGCAGGAAGGGAGGCGTCAAGAAAACAAGTGTGGCATGAAGGACATATGCAGAGGGCGCGCGAGGTACGAAGGACGCATGTAGACTGTTGTAGTAGCAGGAAGGATGCACGAGGTTGGGCAAGCACGACACGAAAGGATAATGTAGAAGGCATGAAATAAGGCAGGAAAGATGCCTATTGAATACAGTTGTGGCTGAGGGACGCCTCGAATGAAGCACTTAGCACAACTGTCTAACGGTCTTGATATATACACCTACTCCATTTCAGGTCAAAGACGGTAGCTCAATAAACTACGGCTTGCAAGTCTCCTGTTCTCAAAACTCCCGCTGTCTCAAATTCTGCGCTGTAGAAAGGTCTTCTCTAGACTACTGCTATTTGGACTCTAGCTCTTGGCCCCGGTTCTCCAATCTCCTATTCTCGAGCCCTTTGTTTCCAGCCTCCTGTTTGGTAGACTCCTGCTCTCCAGACTCCTGCTCGCCAGACTACTGCTCTCCAGACTCATGCTCATGCTTCCTATAACCGACGCTAAAAACGTTCAAGGAGTCGTCCTTCCTGGAGCAGCTTTCTACGATCCCTTCGCTTTCGGAAAATCGACTTGGGCCGATCGTGTTCGAAGGGAACTTTTTTAGAGCCGCGCTAGAGGATGACACGGTGAACTGAAGAGCGAAGGGAGGTGTCATCAAATTGATGCGAGACTGGGAAGACCGTAGCAATGAGAGGGTGGAGAGCACACATGGGGTGCACAAGTTACGAGTGACATGGTAACGAGATGTAGACCAAATGGGATGCACAGGTGGCAGGAAACATGACAACGAGATGTAGCCCAAATGGGATGCACAGGCGGCAGGAAATAGGGCGACAAGATGTATACAGCCTAAATGGGATGCACAGGTAGCAGGAAACATGGCTACGAGATGTAGCCGAAATGGGATGAAAAGGTGGCAGGAAACATGACGACGAGATGTAGCCCAAATGGGATACACAGGTGGCAGGAAACATGGCGACGAGATGTAGCCCAAATGGGATGCACAGGCGGCAGGAAACAGGGCGACGAGATGTATATAGCCCAAATGGGATGCACAGGTAGCAGGAAACATGGCTACGAGATGAAGCCGAAATGGGATGCACAGGTGGCAGGAAACATGGCGAAGAGTTGTAGCCCAAATGGGATGCACAGGTGGCAGGAAACAGGGCGACGAGATGTAGCCCAAATGGGATGCCCAGGTGGCAGGAAACAGGGCGATGAGATGTAGCCCAAATGGGATGCACAGGTGGCAGGAAACAGTTCGAAGAGATGAATATAGCCCAAATGGGATGCACAGGTAGCAGAAAACATGACGACGAGATGTAGCCCAAATGGGATGCACAGGTGGCAGGAATCATGGCAACAAGATGTAGCCCAAATAGACTTCTGTTTGGTCCGATAGTGCTGAGCAAATAGCGATAAAGCGAAATGGAGTGCCAAGGGGAGGGGGGAGACAAGTGGTTGCAGGCTTTCAAATGCAAGGTCCGGCTAGGGGAGGAGAACAGTATGAGCGGGGAGGGGCAGTATGAGAGGTTGGCAGTGATAAAGAAAGCCCATATACGATGGACAACACGAGTAGGAGATACAATACTATGGGCAACCTTGCTCACGAACCGCACAATCGGTTACCAGCTTTACCAGAACGTGTACAAATGCTAATCAGCACGATGGAAGTGCTGCATTGCACGTGAACTGAACAGCACTTCCAGCTGGCCACAGTGCTGCACGGTGTGGGATACACACAGTCCTTGAATGGCATCACTCAGTGCAGCTAAGCGAGGAATGCACAGCCACTGGAGCAGCATGACTTAGTGCAGCATGGTGAGAAGTACACAACCACTGGAGCAGCATGTCTCAGTGCAGCATGGTGAGAAGTACACGGCCACTGGAGCAGCATGACTCAGTGCAGCATGGTGAGGAGTACACAGCCACTGGAGCAGCATGACTTAGTGCAGCATGGTGAGGAATGCACAGCCACTGGAGCAGCATGACTTAGTTCAGCATGGTGAGAAGTACACGGCCACTGGAGCAGCATGACTCAGTGCAGCATGGTGAAGAGTACACAGCCACTGGAGCAGCATGACTTAGTGCAGCATGGTGAGGAGTACACAGCCACAAGAGCACATGACTTAGTGCAGCATGACAGGAAGTACACAGCCACTGGAGCAGCATGACTTAGTGCAGCATAGTGTGGAGTACACAGCTACTGGAGCAGCATGACTCAGTGCAGCATGGTGAGGAGTGCACAGCCACTGGAGCAGCATGACTTAGTGCAAAATGGTGAGAAGTACACAGCCACTGGAGCAGCATGACTCAGTGCAGCATGGTGAGGAGTGAACAGCCACTAGAGCAGCATGACTCAGTGTAGCATGGGGAAGAGTACACAGACACTGGAGCAGCATGACTTAGTGCAGCATGGTGAGGGGTGCACAGCCACTGGAGCAGCATGACTCAGTGCAGCATGGTGAGAAGTACACAACCACTGGAGCAGCATGACTTAGAGCAGCATGGCGAAGAGTACACAGCCACCGGGGCAGCATGACTAAGTGCAGCAAGGTGATGAGTACGCACCCACTGGAGCAGCATGACTTAGTGCAGCATGGTGAAGAGTACACAGCAACTGGAGCAGCATGACTCAGTGCAGCATGGTGAGGTGTACACAGCCACTGGAGCAGCATGACTCAGTGCAGCATGGTGATGAGTACACAGCCACCGGAGCAGCATAACTTAGTGCAGCATGGTGATGAGTACACAGCCACTGGTGCAGCATGACTTAGTGCAGCAAGGTGATGGGTACACAGCGACTGGAGCAGCATGACTTAGTGCAGCATGGTGAGGAGTACACAACCACTGGAGCAGCATGACTCAGTGGAGCATGGTGAGGAGTACACAGCCACTGGAGCAGCATGACTCAGTGCAGCATGGTGAGGAGTACACAGCCACTGGAGCAGCATGACTCAGTGCAGCATGGTGAGGAGTACACAGCCACTGGAGCAGCAAAATTTAGTACAGCATGGTGGGGAGTGCACAACCACTGGAGCAACATAACTCAGTGCAGCATGGTGAGGAGTACACAGCCACTGAAGCAGCATGATTTAGTACAGCATGGTAAGGAGTGCACAACCACTGGAGCAGCATAACTCAGTGCAGCATGGTAAAGTATGCACAGCCACTGGAGCAGCATGACATGGTGCAGCATGGTGAGGAGTACACAGCCACTGGAGCAGCATGACTCAGTGCAGCATGGTGAGGAGTACACAGCCACTGGAGCAGCATGACATAGTGCAGCATGGTGAGGAATACACAGCCACTGGAGCAGCATGACTCAGTGCAGCATGGTGAAGAGTACACAGCCACTGGAGCAGCATGACTCAGTGCAGCATGGTGAGGAGTACACAGCCACTGGAGCAGCATGACTTAGTGCAGCATGGTGAAGAGTACACAGCCACTGGAGCAGCATGACTCAGTGCAGCATGGTGAGGAGTACACAGCCAATTGAGCAGCATGACTTAGTGCGGCAAGGTGATGAGTACACAGCCACTGGAGCAGCATGTCTTAGTGCAGCATGGTGAGGAATGTGCAGCCCCTGAAGAAGCATGACTTAGTGCAGCAAGGTGATGAGTTCACAGCCACTGGAGCAGCATGACTAATTGCAGAATATTGAGGAGTGCACGGCCACAGGAGCAGCATGACTGTGCACTAGATGCAGCATGACTTAGTACAGCATGGTGAGAAGTGTACAACCCCTGAAGCAGCATGATTTAGTACAGCATGGTGAGGAGTGCACAACCACTGGAGCAGCATAACTCAGTGCAGCATGGTAAAGAGTGCACAGCCACTGGAGCAGCATGATTATGTACAGCATGGTAAGGAGTGCACAACCACTAGAATAGCATAATTCAGTGCATCATGGTGATGAGTAAAAAGCCGCTGAAGCAGCATGATTTAGTACAGCATGATGAGGAGTGCACAACCACTGGAGCAGCATAACTCAGTACAGCATGGTGAAGAGTGCACAGCCACTGGAGCAGCATGACATAGTAAAGCATGGTGAGGAGTACACAGCCACTGGAGCAGCATGCCTCAGTGCAGCATGGTGAGGATTACACAACCACTTGAGCAGCATGACTTAGTGCGGCAAGGTGATGAGTACTCAGTCACTGGAGCAGCATGACTTAGAGCAGCATATTGATGAGTGCACAGCCACAAGTGCAGCATGACTGTGCACTACGTTGTCGGGTACACAGCCCAGATGCAGCATGACTTAGTACAGCATGGTGAGGAGTGCAGAGTCTTGAAGCAACATGACTCAGTGCAGCATAACATGAAGTACACAGCACGTGTGGGGCGCACAGCCATGGGGCAGCATGCAGCTCAGTGTGGGGCACATAGCCCTGGGGCAGTATGACTCGGTGCAGCAAGATGACGAGTACGCATCTTTGCAGTAGCTTGACTGTGCAGCTCGGGGTAGAGTGAAGAAGCATGACTCAGTGCAACACAGTGGGGATTCACATCTATCAGCATGACAGTGTAGCACGGTGTGGGGTATACATACAACCACGGGGCAGCAGCATGACTCGATGTTGCACGAAGTGGGGTTCACAGTCCTGGTGGTGTAAAACTCAGTAAAGTAAGATGTGGGGTACACAGCCCTGGTGCAGCACGATTCAGAGCAGCACAGTGTGAGACACACATGACTCAGTACAGTACGATGTGGGGTACACAACACCGTGCACGGCTGCACGACACGCACCACCGTCCCTGAATCGATTGCGGGTCTAAGGCTGGAAGGCAAGAGGGGGCGGAGAGGGGGTGCTGGACGAGGGAAGGCCTCGCGTAACGGGAACAATAAGGGCGGGGCAGCGTAGTGAGCTGGGTAGCGGAAGGAGTATAGGTAGCGGAGTGAGGTAGGTAGCGGAGTGAGGTGGGTAGCGGAGTGAGTGGGCAGCGGGATGAGGTTGGCAGAGGTGATAGGTGAGCAGCGGAGTGAGATAGGCGGTTGAGTGGTATCGCAGCGGGTGAGGATGACCGCGCAGTGAGGTTGCCAGCAGGTTGTTGTTGCCAGCAGAGTGTTGTTGTCAGCAGAGTGCTGTATGCAGCATGGTGAAGTTGCCAGCAGAGTGTTGTTGGCAGCAGAGTGAAGTTGCCAGCAGAGTGTTGTTGGCAGCAGAGTGAGGTGGGCAGCAGAGTGAGTTTTATGGGTGTGAGGTAGAGAGCGGAGGAGGCAGCAACTCAGTCTCGGCAGGGAAGTAACACCGTAGGGGAGAAGCACCACAACGTAGAGTGTGTGACGAAGAAGTGAATGGAGCACGGAAAAGTACACCAAATAAGAAAATCGCATGTTTTTTTGTGCATGGAAAGTGTTCTATGTTGACTGACTCTTGGTAAAATAGACCCTCCCACTTGCTATTGATGCTAAAGAACGCTGCATTCAATGCCCTCCTCTTAGACTAAATGCATCTTGTCTTATAACGAACCTGTTGGTCTACCCTGGGACGAAAATTAGGGAATAAACGGAAGTGATTCAACACATTTTGCTCGTGTCAATGATCTCTTAGGCGTGCCATACATTTTCGTTTGTCGGGGTTGTTGCCGCATGTATGAATCACAATGTAGTGCAGAAGAGCTCTATCACGACTGCAGCACTGCCAGTAGTTCGCGGCAGCAGCTTGCCATTGCAGCGGTCAGTAGCTTACCATTGCAGCGCTGTCAGTAGCTCACCATTGCAGCGGTCAGTAGCTTACCATTGTAGCGTTGTCAGTAGCTCATCATTGTAGCGCTGTCAGTAGCTCACCATTGCATCGCTATCAGAAGTTCACTACTGCAGCGCAGTAGTATATTATAGCGTGATCAGTAGCTCACCACTACAGCGTGATCAGTAGCACACCACTGCAGCGTGACCAGTAGCTCTCCACTACAGCGGGATCAGTAGCACACCACTACAGCGTGATCAGTAGCACACCACTTCAGCATGATCAGTAGCTCACCAATACAGCGTGATCAGTAGCTCACCACTACAGAGTGATCAGTAGCACACGACTACAGCGCGATCAGTAGCTCACCACTACAGCGTGATCAGTAGCTCACCACTACAGCGCGATCAGTAGCTCACCACTACAGCGTGATCAGTAGCACACCACTACAGCGTGATCAGTAGCACACCACTACAGCGTGATCAGTAGCACACCACTACAGCGTGATCAGTAGCACACCACTACAGCGTGATCAGTAGCACACCACTACAGCGTGATCAGTAGCACACCACTACAGCGTGATCAGTAGCTCACCACTACAGCGCTGTCAGTAGCTCATCAGTGTACTTTGTCAGTAGCTCACCACTACAGGGCTCCCAGTAGCTCACCATTACAGCACTGTCAGAAGCTCAATACTACAGCACTGTCAGTAGCTCACCATTGTAGCGTCGTCAGTAGATCATAATTGTTTTGCTTTCAGTAGCTTACCATAACAGCGCCTCATCATTACAGCGCTGTCAGTAGCTCACCACCACAGCGCTGTCAGTAGCTCACAACTGCGCTTTGTCAGTAGCTCACCACTACAGCGCTGTAAGTAGCTCACCATTGCAGCGATGTCAGTAGCTCATGATTGAAGCGCTTTCAGCAGCTCACCATTTCAGCGCTGTCAGTAGCTCATCATTGTAGTGCTGTAAATAGCTCACGATTGCAGCGCTGTCAGTAGCTCAATATTGTAGGGTGATCAGAAGCGCACCACTACAGTGCGACCAGTTGCCCACCACTACAGTGCGATCAGTTGCTCACCACTACAGTGCGATCAGTAGCTCACCACAAGAGCGCTGTCAATGGCTCCTGCTGCAGTGGCCACGCACCATTGCGTGAGCAGCTTTGCCCGTAACTGCCTCGCAGTGACAGCTACTGCTGCAGTGGCCACGCACCATTGCGTGAGCAGCTTTGCCCGTAACTGCCTCGCAGTGACAGCTACTGCTGCAGTGGCCATGCACCATTGCGTGAGCAGCTTTGCCCGTAACTGCCTCGCAGTGACAGCTACTGCTGCAGTGGCCACGCACCATTGCGTGCACGGCTTCACTTTCAGTTCACGCAACTGCTACGCAGTGGCATTTGCTGCAGTATAGCGGCCACACACCATTGCGTGCGCGGCATCACTGCCAGTGCCTCGCACTGCCACACTTATAGCTCTTCCACGATTATTGCTCCAGTAACAGGCAGACCCAGGCGAAAAAGGGGAAGGCTGCAAATAAAGGAAGACAGGCAGGCGCCGGCAGGAGGAAGGGAAGAGGGACACCCTTTGGAAGAGTTTAAGGAACAGGGAGAGGATGTATCCTGTGTGCTGTGCGGAATCTGCAGTACGTGTACAAAACCGTTTCTGTTAGTGAAATATTTAGCAAGTAGGGATATTTTGGGGCTTGAATTACTCACAATGAACAATCTTATATCGCTTAGGGTTGTTTATCGTAATAAGAGACCCCTGGCAATCCGCGACATGAGGAAGACGATGCCTGAAATAGACAGGACATGATACCGAGAGTAGCGAATTAACACGCATAGTGCCCCACAGGATTGCATGTGCGGAGGGCAGGGGGGGGGGGGTTGATCCGGCTTCGCAGCAAAGTAATTTTTGTTGGGTAAAGCAGAGCTTTTTGACTCACTCACGATGGAGGGATGCAATTCTCTCTGTCGCACAACCGATCGCGACTCTTCCTCCACAGATTGCAAGGGTACCTTTTTCAATCCGAAGGCGTTTTTGAACGGATCTTTTGCGATATAAGAGACGGACCAGAATGTCTCCCTTGGAGTTAGATAGGCTCGAACTTACAGCCTCCAACCCACGATGAATGCCTATTGTGAGGAGAGGCCTGTCACGTAACCCACTCGGCCACAGAGCTGGTGTACAAGTGTAAAAGGGTTACGGTAAGCAAGAATGGAGGCACGTTGTAGACAGAGAAGAAGAATAAGAGAAAGAGCTTCAGTCTGTGGTTCGAGTCACATTGTGTCTGTTGATACACGATGGCCAACCCCAATCATTTGACAGCAGATCTAATTATTAGGAGAAAAGGCGACGATAATAATTGGGAACAGGATATCAACAAATTATGTCGACACAGTCATTACCATTAGTTAATGGTAATGGCCCCATCGGAGCAGGGTTGTAATGGCATTACTGTCTCCGGAGAGCCATTTATCAGCGTCTGAAGTGGGCTGTCAAAACGAATACAAGTCACAATTTTGGCGTCACACTATTGGCTGATACAGAAGGGCTCCAGTACTGGGCTTATTGGCTGATAGAGAAAGGCTCCAGTACTGGGCTTATTGGCTGATAGAGAAAGGCTCCAGTACTGGGCTCATTGGCTGATAGAGAAAGGCTCCAGTACTGGGCTCATTGGCTGATAGAGAAAGGCTCCAGTACTGGGCTCATTGGCTTATAGAGAAAGGCTCCAGTAATGGGCTCATTGGATGATACAGAAGGGCTGTAGTACTGGGCTCATTGGCTGATAGAGAAGGGCTCCAGTACTGGGCTCATTGTCTGATGGAGAAAGGCTCCAGTACTGGGCTCATTGGCTTATAGAGAAGGGCTCCAGTACTGGGCTCATTTGCTTATAGAGAAAGGCTCCAGTACTGGGCTCATTTGCTTATAGAGAAAGGCTCCAGTTCTGGGCTCATTGGATGATACAGAAGGGCTCCAGTACTGGGCTCATTGGCTTATAGAGAAGGGCTCCAGTACTGGGCTCATTTGCTTATAGAGAAAGGCTCCAGTTCTGGGCTCATTGGATGATACAGAAGGGCTCCAGTACTGGGCTCATTGGCTTATAGAGAAGGGATTCAGTACTGGTCTTTTTGCTTGAGAGAAGGGCCCCAGTACTGGGCTTATTGGCTGATAGTGAAGGGATTCAGTACTGGTCTTTTTGGTTGAGAAAAGGGCCCCAGTACTGGGCTTATTGACTGAAAGGGAAGGGCCCCAGTACTAGGCTTATTGGCTGAAAGAGAGGGGCTCCAGTACTGGGCTTATTGGCTGATAAAAAAGGGATACAGTACTAGGCTTATTGACTGAAGAGAAGGGCCCCAGTACTGGGTTTATTGGCTGAAAGCGAAAAGCCCCAGTACCGTCTTTACCCAGCCCCAGATGCTCAGTTCAAAGTTCTTTGCTTGACATTGCACTTATTGCTGCTTTGTTGTTTATAACTTTGGTGTTCGAAAATATTAACACATCGTTTGTTTTCAAATATTTTTTTTATTTATCTTGTTTTTTATCGTCACATTAGATATGCCGGGCCCGGATCCTATCGGCACGCATGGCAGTGGCTCTGTAACTCACATAGGCTCATACAAGCCCTGACAACCTCTGCCACGCGATGGATTGGCCGGATAGTCAAAATCAGGAACTGTTACTAATTGGTGTATACAATGTTCCTTTGATATCATCATTAGGTGTCATCGGAATGTAGTGAGGATTCATTGGGTACTGTAAACTTCCATTGATAGTTTTTTTGGTCGTGACATGTTTCGGAAAGCTAGGGAAGCAAGATGCTGTCACTGTTCATAATCGGTCCCATTTACTCATTGATTACACTGTGTTATAAATTCAACACGGTCACTCAATCTAATTTATTGGGCCTACCTGATCATCATATCTAT
>SDVV010034565.1:0-11159 GCA_016164225.1 Gammarus roeselii
TGGGGTGGAGAGACCACCTCATTTGCACAGGTGTTTGAGGTTTAGACAGCTTCGTATAGTCCGGTGTGTTTTCCGAAAGCGATAAGATTTTTACGGTAGGTTGGGTCCGTGAGAAGGCTTTGTAGGTTGCACGGGGGATCTAGGAACGCTCGTCGGGCTGCCGCGAGTGCGTTGCAATCCATCAGTAAGTGTTTCACGCTGATAGCCACATGGTGGCAACAGGGGCAAGGTGGCGCGTTTGGTCCTACGTCGACTTCCATCAGGTACACATTGTGAGTTATCCACGTATGTCCCGTGCACAGGCGGTTGATGAACATTTGGTCTTTTCTGTTGGTGAACTTTGTTTCCCATTGGTCGACTGAGGATTTGACTGAAAGCATTTTTTGTCCACTCTGCTGCTACATTTCATCCCATCGGGATGTTATATGGGAGTTGATGATAGGGAACCAGTCCCATTAATGTATTGCAAAAAATTGTTCTTGGTGAGTAGATGCCAGTTTAGCAAGCGAGTCCGCAAGTTCGTTTCCTCTTATTCCCGCGTGCCCGGGGATCCAGCAGAATTCCACTGCCTGACCCGTCTCGGTCATAACAATGAGATCGTACTGCATCTTACGTAGAACAGGATGTTCATAGTGCAGTGTTTAAAGCTGGGTGAGGGCACTCAGACTGTCTGAGAATACAACGTATTTGGGGGAACGATGTGTTTTTGCGATAGAGACGGCTAGTTCGAGTGCACGAAGCTCCGCAGAGAACACGGAGGCCTCTTATGGGAGGGTGGCCGAGAGTGGGGTGTTCCCGCACACAGCGGCGGCTCCCACTCCGTCCGCGGTTTGGATTTGAGCCTCATTTCCACCAGAGCCTCAACGTGAGTCATAATAGGCTCCCCCGTAGGGCTCGATGATTATTGATTCCAGTAGGCTCGCACGCTCAAGTGTGCGAGGAATAAACGAAGCAACGTTTTCAACGTTAGAAAAAATGTGAAAATTTTAGCAATGTGAAACGCACGCTAGTGCGCAAAAGAAAAAACGCTTACTCGAAACGGATCTCGGCTTCCAATCCTTTAGAGCAAAGCGATATGTACGCACCCTAGTGCGTACAGGTAGCATCGTCTAGATTACAAGTGTAGGAAGACAACAACAGGCCTATTGGCCCAAACTAGGTTGTCTTTTGGTAGCAAGAGTATTAGTTCTGGAGTAGAACGTCTAAGAGGCCTATTGGCCCAAACTAGGTTGCCTTTTAGTAGCAAGAGGATTAGTTTTGAAGTAGAACGTCTAAGAGAGCTTCATGTGCCATTTCTAATTTCTTTATAACAACAGGAAATGAAACGGTTAAGCTATTTATCGACGATTTATGTAGAACTTATCGAGCCGCGACTTAAACGTTTCGATTGTATTGCTGTTTAGTACAAGGCCAGCGGCTACACGGGCAACATAAGCTCCGACAGCAACGCAACAACATTTACAGCTACGCGGTTTAGTTGTTTAAATACAGTTTATTCATTTAGGTAAGATAAATACTTAGATGAAACTAAACGAATCCTCGCCTCCAACTCCTAAGAACCTCAAAGGTTCATGTCCATACGCCAGTGCGCTTAAATAGCATCGTCGAAATCGGTACAAGGTTCACGGCAACACGAACAAAGTCGGCTCCGGCAGCGACGCAACGCAATGCTCACAGCTTCACGGTCAATTTTATTTTTAGTACTATTTATTCATTCAGGCAAGATAAATCCCCGCCTCCAATCACCCAGAACTCCGCACAGCCAGTATCGTCGAAATTGGTACAAGGTCTATGGCTTCACGGATTAGATAGTCTCCAACCGCAACGCGTTACAAGGTTTTATAGCTACGCAGTCCCGGTCAACCCCAGAAACTGCATATGGTCCGTGCACGCGCGAGCAAGCACTCCCGCACCAATACTCCAGCGTTTTAATATTGTTGATCGTGAAAAAGAAAGTAAGAGCAGGTTCGTCATGGGCAGAAAAACTGCTCAGATTATTGATTTCGCTCTGATTGTTCAAGGGGATAGGGCGGGGGGGGGGGGCATTGGTCCCTTGGGTCGCAAAAGAGCCCGATGAATCCCGGAGGGTGACTTATGTCCCCCGATTCTTCCCGAGCTCCTCGAGTCCCCCGAGACCCCTCGCCTCAGCTCATCTCGGTTTGTCTCGAATCATTTCGGCCAGTTTCGGCTCGTCGCGACCAACTCAGCTCCGTAGAGCACAGTTGGGACAACAACACCCTCATACAGCCCTCTCTTTGCTTCCATCCCCAACATCCTACAGCTCATTACACTTTTTAGTGCACCCAACACTTTACATCCCTCCTGCACTCGTGCCTTCACTTCAGTTTCCACTAGTTCAGTTATCTCAACATGGGAGCCCAGGTACTCAAAACACTGAACTTCCTCCAAGAGCTCTCCATTTAAGGTGACACTAATTTTGCTCGCATCGACAGTCTTCGAGCATCTCATTACTTTACTCTTACCCACGTTCACTCGAAGTTTCCTCCTCTCACACACTAAACCAAACTCAGACACTAGCCTGCATGGCTCCTCCTCTGAATCTGCAACCAGGGCCGTATCATCAGCAAATAATAACTGACTCGACTGCCAACTCCGCCCATTCGCTTCCAACAGTTCCAAGCCCCGACCCAGCCCACTCGCGTTCACCTCCCTGACCACTCCATCCATATAGAGGTTGACCAGCCAGGGAGACATCACGCAGCTTGTCTCAGTTCAGGTAAGACTCAGACGAAATGAATCCTCGCCTCCAATAAATTAGAACTTCAAGAGTTACATGTACGCACGCTAGTGTGCACAGGTATCGTCGTTGAGACCGGTACGAGGTTTACGGCTACACGGACAAAGTCAGCTCGGAAAGCAACGCAACACAATGTTTACAGCTACGTGGTCTAGTTTAGTAGAGGTAAAATTTATTTATTGGGGTAAGATAAAAACTCGGACGAAACAAATACCCGCCTCCAACCACTCAGAACTCCAAGAGTAATATGCACGCGCTACAGTATTGCACAGACTGCACGCGCGACAGTGTGCACAGATACTATCGTCGCAATTGGTACAAGGTCTACGGCTTCACGGATTAGATCAACTCCAACCGCACCTCGTCACAAATTTTTCATAGCTACGCCGTCGTCCAGGTCAACCCCAGAAACTGCATATGGTCCATGCACGAGCGAGCGATCACAGACAAGAAAAACCATCCATTCACAAAATCACAAAAAGAAACTTCCGCACAAATACACCAGATTAGATTAGAGTGACGAGGCTTTCTAGCGCGCTGGAGTCATCGTCCTTCTGGCGCCGAATGTCAAACCAGCAAACAGTGCTGCATCAAGTTAGTCTTTGTTTTTCTTCTTTTTCAATGTTCAAGTTAAGGTTTACAACAGCGCAAAGTCAAAGTCCTTTACGCGGCGAACGTCTATGGTATGTACGGGTGCCACAGGAGGTACAGAAACTCCTAAGGTGCTGAGACCATATGGTCTCAGCAAAGGAGGAATAACACACTACCTACCCTGCTTCAGAGCCCCGAGGATCCGCAGTAGTCCTTAAGGTGCGGGCTACGCGCTCCAACACCTGCTGAGGGGGAAGATGAAGAAGAGACAGAAAACGGGGATCCCATGCATGAGATCTACACTAGGTGTAGGGAATTTCACGCATGAGAACAGCAAGAATAGAAAGAAGAAAAAGGAACAGTCGTAGAAAAAGGTTGCATGAAAGAAAGAGCGCATCTTGGCTGTTATTTGCCACCCGAAAGGAGAATAGTTAGAACCAATATGTGAATGTTTGAGTGTGTGTGTGTTGTGCGTGCGTGTGTATGTGTGTTTGTGTGCAGCGGCTATTAGGAGAGTTGTTCAGAAGGAGTCTGAGACAAGTTTAAGGAAATTTGAACTTAATATAAGATGCAAATGAGGTAAATAAAAAGTCAAGCAAATCAGGATAGGAGAGAAGAGGATAGATAGTAAAGGGTGAAGAAGAGGGGAGTCTGAAGGGAAATAAGGGTGTTCACCCCTCCCGGTTGGGCCGTGACTCCGTGCGGCCCGTGAATCTAACAGATGCCTAGGGGGGGCACAAATACACCAGCATTATAATACATGACAAAATTGTGTATCGTGAAGAAGAAAGTAAGGGCAGGTTCATCATGGGCAGAAAAACTGCTCAGATTATCGATTTCGCACTTATTGTTTAGGAGGATAGGAAGAAGGGGCATAGATCCCTTGGGTCTCAAATGAGCCTAATGAATCTTGGAAGGTAACCCAAGTCCCCCGAGTCTTCCCGAGCTCCCCGAGACCCCTCGTCTCAGCTCATCTCGGCTCGTCTCGAATTATTTCGGCCAGTTTCGGCTCGTCCCGACCAACTCGACTCGCCTAAACATGTTTCGACTGATCTCGACGCACCTCGACCAGCCTCGAAATGGCTCTCCCCCTCTGTGCTAGTAATCATGTGGACTGTAATAACAAAAAAAAAATTCACTCAAGCATTCAAGGGTGAGAGTGGGGTGGCAGAGGTACCTCGGGTCCCAAAAGAGCCCGACGAATCCCGGACGGTAACCCAAGTCCCCCGAGTTCCTCGTCTCAGCTCATCTCGGCTTGTATCGGATCATTTCGGCCAGTCTCGGCTCGTCGCGACCAACACGACTCGCCTAAACATGTTTCGACTGATCTCGACGCACCACGACCAGCCACGACGCGACTTATGCCCTATGTGCCAGTAATCCGCAAACTGTAATAATTACTTGTTCTACTCAAGCATTTCACTCCTGTACATTTTTCTGTGTATAGGATTTACAGCGTGGGAGAGGGAAGCAGGGGTCCCAGGGTTCAGAGGGGCCTCAAGCGGGTCCCAAAGTTTCTCAAGGGGATCCCAAAGGGTTTCAAGGGTGTCGCAAAGGGCCCCGGAAGGGTCCAGGTGGGTCCCCCCAAATCCTCCTGGTCTTCCGCGTCCCCGGCTTCCCGAAACGCCCGGGGTCCCTCGAGTCCCGCGGGTCCCACGAGTACCCCCCATTCCCGGGTCACTTAGTCTCAACCAGCCTCGGTTCGTCTCGACTCGTCGCCTCGCCAGTCGACTCGTCTCCACTCGCTTCAACCTGCCTCGACTCGCCTTGTCCAATCCACGCACAATGCCATACAAGACTTTAACTCTCTAAGATCAATAGCAACATTAATTCACCTTTTAGCCATCAAAACGCCAAGCTGCGCTAGGACATTTATTAGGAGCCCGGGAGAGTGCAAATTCTCCCACCGTAGGTTGGACTGTATCTGTAGGTTGGACTAGACTAACTAACACACCGCATGATCCACCTAGGGCCCATGCGGGCGTCTAACGATACATAATTATATAACTAATCCAAAATTGATCACCATAAAAAAGGGCACTAATAAATAATAGAGCCCACGAAATATGAAAGAATAAAATACTTAAATAAAGTGTTAATGATCTATAAAATGAATAATCCTCCATCCATCCCAACGGGTGGTGAGGAGAGCCCAATGGGCGCCGATGCCAGGTGAGGCAGACTGTTGTGCCAGAATTTTGAGGAGAACAAAAAGATGTTCTGGAAAGAGGTGAAGAAGGTGAGAAAGGGAGAGACCAGAAAAGAGGAAGTGGTGAAAGATGAAAACGGCCAGTTGTTATTGGGAAAATGGTAATGTACGGAAGAGGTGGGCCGAGTATTTTGATGAGTTGTTGAATGTCGAGGATGACAGAGAGGCTGCCATTGTTGCTGTGGGTGGTGGTGGTGCTTGAATGCCAGTTTTGGGAGAACTCTTGTGGCGGATATTATCAGGGAAGAGGTGCAGGAGGCTGTGGAGGTGATGCAAGCAGGGAAAGCCCCTGGTTTGGATGGTGTTGCCCCAAGTACCTGAAAAAGGGTGGAGTAACGATTGTCGAATGGTTGGTGAGGTTACCGAACTTGTGTTTTGTGGCAGACGTGGTACCAATTGAGTGGCGCAGTGCTTGCATTGTTCCGCTGTATAGAGGCAAAGGAAATAAAAATGAATGCTGCAACTCGAGAGGTATCAGTCTGTTTAGTGTGGTTGTTAAGTTGTACTGGAGAGAGCTGATCAAAGAATTTGAGAGGGTACGGACTGCGCAATTGTGTGGTTTTAGGAGTGGTAGAGGGTGCATCGATCAGATTTTGGCAGTGACACAGGTCTGTGAGAAGTACCATGCAATGGGAAAGGACGTGTTCTGGGCTTTCATGGAACTGGAAAATACATGCGATAGGGATGACAGGAAAGCGCTGTAAAGGGTGTTGCGTTTGTATGGAGTGGGCGGACATTTGTTGAAAGCGGTGCAGAGTATCTATGTTGGCAGCCGAGCATGTGTCTGAGTGGGAAGCGAGGTGAGCGATTGGTTTTCAGTGAAAGTGGGACAGAGACAAGGCTGCGTAATGTCTCCCTGGCTGTTCAATATCTATATGGATGGAGTGGTCAGGGAACTGAACGCGAGTGTGCTGGGTCGTGGCTTGGAACTGTTGGAAGCGAATGGGCGGAGTTGGCAGCTGAGCAAGTTGCTATTTGCGGATTCAAGGGAGAAGCTATTTAGGCTAGTGTCTGAGTTTGGATGAGTGTGTGAGAGGAGGAAGCTCCGAGTGAACGTGGGTAAAAGTAAAGTAATGAGATGCTCGAAGACTGCCGATGCGAGCAGAATTAGCGTCCTTCCAATTGGAGAGTTGTTGGAAGAAAGTTCAGTGTTTCAAGTATCTGGGCTCTCATGTGGAGAAGACTGAATTAGTGGAAACTGAGGTGAAGTCGTGAGTGAAGGAGGGGTGTAAAGTGTTGGGTGCACTGAAGAGCGTAATGAGCTGCAGTATGTTGGGGATGGAAGCAAAGGGTGTTGTGGGTGGCATATGAGGGTGTTGTTGTGCCAACTGTGCTGTACAGAGCGGAGACTTGGGGGGTGAGAGCAGAGGAGAGAAGAAGGTTGAATGTTGAGGAGCATGATGAAGGGAGATTGGTAGAAAGGTGATGAAGGTGGAGGCGAGTGGTCGCAGGCCTAGTGGTAGACCAAAGTTTGGGTGAATGGATGGTGTGATACAGGCGTTAGGAAGGATAGACTTGAATGTGTAAGTAGTGAGAGAACATGCAATAAACAGTCGTGAGAGGAGAATGGTTGCAAATGGTTGATTTTGACGCTGCTCTGATGTGCTTTCCCGCCCTTGGCATCCCGTTGTTGAGATGGTCGTGGGCGGGAGGAGCCCGGCCATCATGATGCGGCGGGGGTAAACCAGTGAAAACTGTCAGGCCCTGCTGCTGACAACGGATCCTCGGACCATACTAGTGACCCAGAGTGTGTGTTGCGGGTTACCGGCCGGGCCCTTTAGCGCAAAAGGGCTAACTTGTGTGAATGTAAGCGTATGTGGGTGTGAGGTGCGCCTTGCCGTCGGCCACCCCCCTTTCTGGGAGATTCGGCCTAGTGTATGTATCTGTGTAACCACGAATAAAAACAAAAAAAAATCCCCCTCAAAAGGGAGTCAGTGCATGCATAACGGCAGCGTAAATGCACTTATTGTATGCATGTTACACCACTGCCCATAGGCTGAATGATCACAACGGAAAAGCTGACAATCGGAATACACGGTAAAACAACATTAAACCATTAAACAGTCTAACCGGAGGTGTGTGCTGCGGCGTCCTAGCAGGACCCTTTTGCCTCTAAGAGCTAAATTTGTTCGCGTGTAGTGCATGAGAGAAGTGCGAGATGCGTCTTGCCATCGACCAGTCCCCCTTTCTGATTGATTTGTTCTCGTGTATCTGTCTGCTGTGGGCCAACCAACACACCCAAGTCTTGGTCACGTCCGTCTAACAAATTACTCCAGTAGTTCTGGCGAAGACAGCCATCGGAGACCTTTAAGGCGACAGCGGCAAAAGACAGAGGCCACGCTCCAACACAATGCCACGATTGGTCGTCAGATGACGGCGAATTTCGAGGGTTCGGCAACAGGGTCGTTCTCTGGAAGACTTGACACTGTGTGAGGATGATTCATTTGGAGAGCAGCGACCAGTATCCAGACCAACAAGATTGGGAGGAATTTAATCACCCTTACAGTGTCAATTGGCTCTTGATAAAATAAATCTCATAGTGACAGGCTAGCGGTTTATCAAGAACACAGACAAGTTTATTTACCTTTACATCAAAGGAGTTTGGTGTAACCGTCATGAGAACCACAGGATGAATAGGAATGGGACCAACACTGAGAGGTGCGTTAGGTACCAAGGTGAGAGTCAGTATGGTTAGATCAGTTCTTTGAATTATAGAAAACTGTTGCGCCAAATATAACTGGAACCTACATTCCATAAATTGGAATTACATTGAGCGATGAAACACTTTCAAGGTCCCAATTATCCCCAAACACAAGTTCTAATAATTCGTTTACATTAATTATACAGACACTGGAATTGCACTTTCGATACAAATGCAGGCATAATTCAAATTGCACAGCACATGGCTTCACTCTGCTACTTTCTTCACATTGCACACACACGCAAAATTCATTTTCAATACAAATGCAGGCGATTTTACTATCCCATTGCAATGGCTACACTCTGGTAGTCCCTCCACATTACACACAGACATTGGCATAAAAAAATTACCTAGACACTACTATCACAATCACAATACATTGACACTAGTTTCACAACCCTTTCACGTGGGTGCAGCTGTAATACCAATATCATTACGCAATGACACTCCCAATCATATACCGATGGCAGGAATACTCGAAATGACATTCCCAATGCTAGGACACTCATACATGCTCATTACTATCACGCTTACTGCCGTCGCTACAAAGCTAAACCATCTCGCATCGCTCACCTGGTCCCGGCTCCGGCGTTGCTGTTTCCTCCTGCCAGCCTGTCTTCCCTCCTGCTCGATGGGTCTGTCGTCTTCCTGTACGGGGGATGAGGCTCTCTTGCGGCTCGAGCTGCGGCGCCCTACCTCCAACGGGGGGCTGCTGCGGCGTTCTTTGTTATAACTGTGGCCGGAGCGCAACAGGACGCTTGAACACTCCAGGTCGTCGCCCTCAGTCAGGTCAATATCTGACACAGCATCTATTGAGACAAAAATGCAAGAGCAGCTTAGAAGCAACCTCATTGTCTTAATACTGCACAAAATCACAGGAGAAAGCCTGGTTCAGCTGAGGGCAGCAGTTGGAAAGAAGAGAAGAGTTAGTGAAAAACAAACTGAGTTAGTGAAAAACAAACTGTTTCAAGAGATTTTATCTAGCTCCCAAACCTCTGAAATAAACTTTGCAAACAGAAACATTTGTGAAAGGTCAATGTTTTTGAAGCTTTATTATCAACGCAAAATGTTCCAATACTTTGGAGTTGCACCAATCAAATTTCAATTACACTCGGGTCATGAAAAAATGTAAAGGTTACTGAGAAGAGACCAAGTAGAAAAATCATAACTACCTACTATGATGTATTAGACACAGATTCATCATTTGTTGCAGCAACTAATTCAAGTTCAATCAATCCTGCTTTGTCATTTTTTAATGATTCGAGTCAGAAGCACAACCAAAATGTCTCGACAATCTTCTAGATTGACTTGTTAACAATTAGATTAGGTAGCATAACCAAAATGTTTTGACAATCTTCTAGATCGACTTGTTAATGATTAGATTAGGTAGCATAACCAAAATGTCTTGACAATCTTCTAGATCAACTTGTTAACAATTAGATTAGGTAGCATAACCAAAATGTCTTGACAATCTTCTAGGTCGACTTGTTAATTATTAGATTAGGTAACATAACCAAAATGTCTTGACAATCTTCTAGATCGACTTGTTAATGATTATATTAGGTACCATAACCAAAATGTCTAGACAATCTTCTAGATCAACTTGTTAACAATTAGATTAGGTGGCATAACCAAAATGTCTTGACAATCTCCTAGATAGACTTGTTAACAATTAGATTAGGTAGCATAACCAAAATGTCTTGCCAATCTTCTAGATAGACTAAGATAACTTTCACATGTGTGCTACATGCATACATCCTCTTCTGAATTTGAGCGCTTGTTCCACATGAAAGTGAGACTAAGACAAGGTTATGAAATGTCTCTGGAATGTTCAATTTCTTTATAGATGGTGTGGTCAGTAAGGTGAGCGTAAGTATAATGGGTACACGATAAGAGTTGTTAGGAGCAAATGGGAGGAGTTGGCAGCTGAGACAGTTGCTGCTTGCTGATGATACAGCACTGGTGGCAGATTTGAAGAAGTTGTGTAGGCTTGCGTTGGATTTTGGTTGAGTGTGTGAGATGGAAGCTGCAAGACCACAAGGGTAAAAGTAAAGTAATGAAATGTTCGAGGAATGACGATGCAAGCAGAATCAGCATCCGCCTACTTGGAGTTATTAAAGGAAGTTCAGTGTTTGAAGTACCTGGGCGCTCATGAGGAGAAAACTGAACTAGTGGAAGTCGAAATGAAATCTAGAGTGAAGGAAGAGTGTAAAGTGTTGGGTGCCAGGAAGAGTGTAATGAGCTGTAGGACGTTGGATATGGAAGCAAAGCAAAGGTTGTATGAGGGGTAGATTATCCCAACTGTGCGAGTCTGGTACTTGGGGGTAAGAACGGTTGAGATAAGAAAGTTCAATGATTTCAAGGTGAAAAGTTTGAGATGCACGGCAGGAGTGGCGCTGGGAGATAGGACCAATAATTACATTGTTTGCATTGAACCGGAATAGCGTAGAAGTTTGATGACGGTAGATTCATGTGTTGAGATGGTTTGGGCACATGGCAAGATTAGAGTGACGAGGCCTTCTAGCGGCCTGGAGTCATCGTCCAAATGTCAAACGAGCAAACAGTGCTGCATCAAGTTAGTCATTGTTTTTATTATTTTTCAATGTTCGAGTTAAGGTTTACTACTGCGCAAAGGCAAAGTCCTTTGCACGGCGAACGTGGGATGAGTACAAGATTCCAAGGTCGCAGGCCTAGAGGTAGACCAAAGTTTGGGTGGATGGATGGTCTGAAGCAGGCGTTGGGAAGAAGAGACATGAATGTGGAGGTGGCGAGAGAGCGTGCAATGAACAGGCGTGAGTGGAGAATGGTTGTGAATTGTTGATTTTGACGCTGCTCTGATGTGCTTTCCCGCCCTTGGCATCCCGCTGTCGGGATGGTCGTGGGTTGGGGGGGAGGGGCCC
>SDVV010034566.1:0-11159 GCA_016164225.1 Gammarus roeselii
CCCCGTTCTCGTACCCCCGTTCTCGTACCCCCGTTCTCGTACCCCCGTTCTCGTACCCCCGTTCTCGTACCCCCGTTCTCGTCGTTATACCTACTACTCGTATCGCCCCCCACTAACAGGCGTGCGTAGATGGTCTCTCCAGCGAGCGAAGAGGGCTCGTATCGTCACCCACTAATAGGCGGGTGGGGTGCGGAGATGATCTCTCCAGCGGGCGTAGAGGGCCAACATACATTAGTTGTCTATTGCCGGAGGGTGTTGACCACCGGAATTTATCTTCAGGAGTGACTCAAGGTGACCGGATTTGAAGTCATCAAGACCAGCTCCAGAAACATGTGGGAAAGTCTTCATTGTCTTCACGACATCTTCTACAGTAGCGATAACCAGAGTAGCAAGATCACCATCGGGAGGTGCGGGAAGGGGGATATCCTACAGACTGGTCGTATGTTGATCCCTCTAATCCTATACAGTTTCAGGGCAGAATGAGGCTAATGAATCGATTGAAGAAGCTATCCGAACAGCCCCTCGAAGGTCAAAATTCTCGAACATCGCATTGACTGATGCCTTCAATCGATTATCTGAGAACTGTCCCCTCTGTCCATGTATGCCCCACTTAAAGAGGCACCCACGAAGTCAGCGAAGGCTGCTTCACATCGGAGATATTAGTGTTGTGAGTCGGGCGCATGCAAGTAGAGTTCGTCTAGGAATGAAGTCACTTAGTTGGGGATTCAAGTGCTTCCTCAGCACCAGGAGCAATACCAGAACTCGCTATTTCTGGGTTTGAATGCGGTTATTTATACGCATGACAAATGATAATATGGGTGGCAATTGAAATATATTTTTATTCCTTGACATGAACACTTCTGCAACCATGACAAACCTTATTGTAATTGTCTGGATTTACGTCGTTGGCGGACACAATAAAATAACTTGATTGAGTTGAAGGGGTCGCTGTTGGTATACCAGCGTTCGAGATGCCAATTACGGGATGAGCAGAATGTGCAGTCATGTTTCGGTTCGAAAGATGTCACTACTTCTGCCATAGTCCCCAAATCAGGAGGCAAGACCCGCGAGCATGTATCATTCGTAAAGTATCTGCAGCGTGTCTGCTGGAGCGAATTCCCTTTCAGCGGTCTTACCACAGCTATCAACCGAGGCTAGGGAGTCCGTACTGGCAGCGCCTGGTGGCACAATGAGGTTTGCATCCTGCCAAATGCGCACAGAAGTTACTGCAAACTTCTCATTGACGATCTCGTGACTATCCGGCTATACTGTGTATAGCTGCTCTGGCTGATTTTGGCATTTGCGAGGTGTGTGGTCAGGCTGGTTAGCACAGTTGGCGGAGCAGTATGTGAAAACCGTCGGTGGTTCCAGCTTCAAAACAGCGACAACTTTAAGAATTGCAAGCGGCTTTAGTGCAACGGCAGCAGCAAGCCGAACAGTCTGCCATCACGAGGAACAGTGAAATTAAGATCTAAGACTTACATACAGAACCGTTACGTAAAGGCTTGAGAAAAAAACAGATCACGTACACAAAAACTGGTACCCTGAGAGCGGGCGAAATCACCCAAAATTTGCCTTGGAGATCATCAGCGGTCAAAAAATTCAATAAACGATTTCAATACTATCCAAAAGGCGTTTCTGTTATCCCACGGTGTAGAGCGGTGTCGATTTCAATATTGCCCAAGTGCGATCGATTTCAATATTATCCAAGAGGTATTTCTGTTTAGCCACGGTGTAAATGTAATCGTCGACTTGAAACTATTATAAGATTAATCTAATTCAAGATAATGGGTGAAATTAAACTTAAATCCTGTATCTTCGCGATTCTTAGAAATTATACAAGCTATTCGTCTTGAAGTTACAGTTAGACGACCATCTTTCACATGCGTATCATGCAAACAAAATGTTTCCATTTAAGAAATTTTACCTACGACCATTATCTTGAGCACTGTAAATAAAACTAGGTTTTCTTACATGTAACGTACCCAAGAATTAGGGAAAAAATACCCGGGGATTCAAAAAATATTTGTCACCCGAATTCGAATAAGGGCGCTACACGTCAAGGCAATGAAAATTTGTTCCCGAAGATGGGCTCTATAAATAACCTAGAAGTAACCAAAAAAAATATGACAACATAGATTTTGCTTGAAAATAGGCAATAGCTAAAAAATATACAACAATATGTCATAAATATGGAATACAAAATAAAAAAAATCGAAAAATAACAATTAAACTATTGATGAAGCTTGTGATGAAAATATACTCAGCCCATGGCAATAAACCATGTGTAATATTTTGAACTGCTGAGAGAAACATGACTATTATAGTTGAAAATGTTGAATGTGTGGACCAACAAAATGGCCCAACACAGGAGCTGGAATGAAGGTGGGTCGCACTATGTGCCATGCAGGATGCACAAGCAAGTCGAAGCGGATGATTCACAATTGGTTGCACCGCAGGATCCTCAGGCGTATTTATTGGCAGGATTTCCTTATAGATGCAGGCAAGTCAGGAGACGGATAGCAACAGGTGGGCAAAGCCTCGAGAGGTGGGGGAGGGGAGTAAGGTTGAGTTCCACTTGGCTTGATGCACCCTGGCCAGCATGAACACCACACCTGCTCTTCCAGCGCTATCACAGGTGCAACCAAGGAGGTCAACGGCGACGGGGCCAAATGAACGTCTACCATTTACAAAAAATAATTTTCAATATGAAAGATTCATACACAAATATATGTTTTTTATCAACATGAACAATTGCTGAGCAATATGTGTCCTTTCAGCAAAGGAGTCAAATTTCGGAAGTTTCGTATGTTCCCTGTTGATCATGTTTGTTCAGATTCATGACATTTGGCACCGCCGCTCTACACCCTGGCTAAACATTTTGATGCCGGCGCAAATCGTAAAGGAGCCAGAACATTCGCGTCAGTAACCGTGCTGCCTTAATTGGTCCTATTCTGATTCGATTCATGCATGTTTTTGGGTTACAATCTTAAAGTACACGTTCTTTTCAGGATCCCTTGCGATGCTGAGGGTTGAGAGGAGGAAATGTGAGAGAACTGAGATGCAAGGGGTGTGGGAGGGCGTCATGTCCATGTTCACAGTAGAGCAGCGTTGAGGGTAACAGGAGAGATATCAGCCCCCCTCCCCTCTACATTTGACAGGGGAATTAATCTTATGAAACTTCCGTTTTATTTTAATCAGAAGAACTAATATAAAAGGTTGGAAATATTCCAGATGGCGCCACAACCAAGGCACCTCCAGTTCGGATGTCAACTGGTTCCTCGTAACAGGCCGGAGCTATACTCGTAAAACCAGTGTCCAGAGAGAACAGTAAAGGCAGATCACGTAAAATTATTCGCTACACACGTTTAGATGAGTGCTACGTAGGGCGTCACGTTCGACGTATTAGGAATTAAAAGTAGAGTATATAGGTACGAAACGGCCCTTTGAAGGAATAAGATATGGAGTTACCTTTCAGTCTAGGGAGTTTGCGCCCCATATTTTCACGGACGGACGGAATCAGGCAGGCTGCTAACGGGTGACTCATTCGGGCGGACATACGGAAAGCATTCGGATTATTCATAAGTTATGTTAAAAGGTTAAATATTTTGAAAGGTAACTATAATGTTGATAGTTTATATAAGTAGAACGTTTAAACACTACCTTATGTATTTGCATTTCAATACTAGGCATACTGCATTGCAATTTTCATTGTATGTCATGTTGCATAAATGCATTTTCATTGCTAGTCCGCTGAATGCTTAGGGGTACTGATAAAATACATTTATAGGATATTTTTTATTGATGATAAATCTAACAGTTACGTTGTAACTTACATGCAGTAATAAAGGTTGAAACCCCACACAGTTCCTGCTTGCACGAATGTTGATTTCCGAACACGTTTATGATGATTTTGTCAACCTTGGTATCATTTACACGTGGCATAAATTCAACTAGTTCAATGTTATATTCTGCGACTGTATTATTAGTACTCTTGCGCTCTGTTTTAATTACTCACGCAGTAACTCCTTCTTTCGTTTTCTCTGTTGTGAGCTATCGGACGCAGCAAAAGATACAAAATAAACAGGTGACTATAACGTTCCTTTAAAAAGAGAAAGAACCCGTTATGGATTATTTTCACGATGCAAATTATTTGCTCAGTGCGAATAAGATAATTTTTATCAAAGGGAGCATTTCGTTTTAATTCTCTTGCTATGGAAAAGTAGTTGAGATGCACTCCCGTGTTAAATCCATGTGTACATCAGTATCATCACACAGGAGTATAATACACTCATTCGGAGGCTCGTTGGGAGATTGCTCCAAGATTTTGATTCTGTGATCGAAAAAACTCTACAGGCAGTTTATGTTTTCCGTCAATTTATTTCATATGTATACAATATCTATAGGAATAGGATTTTTTATTAGTTTGGCAGTTGGCGAGTTGATGTACATATTTCTTAGGATGCAGTTGCTTCGATACGAGATTCTGTATACTTCATAACGCATTATCCAGGTTTGAACCAGATATATCGGTGTTCCATTGACGCAGTGTTCCAATAGCGAGAGTAGCTGAACGATACGGATTCATTGTAAGTTATTATATTGTGTTGTGGATAAATAGTAATGATTGGTTGATTTATGTTGTTTTTGTATTGCTTTTGAAATTTTGTATAGTTATCGTCCTTGTAGCACACTATTTCAGGCATAATTTGGTCGGTTATTGTATCATTCTTCTCATTTTATTATAGCTTGACCGTTTTAGTATATTTCCATTCAGTTTTGAATATTCTCTGTTCAATTTCATTCTTCGATGCAAGGTTTGGATATTTAATACAATTATTGGAATGTTAGGATATATTACGTTTGTATCTGCAATGTAGAACATTATTTCAGGTATAATTAGCTAGGTGTTGTATATTTTTGTGTTTTATATATCTTCTTACATCCTGGTACGATGTTTAACGTGGAGATTATAGATATAGAAGATTTCATTTGTTGCAAACTTGGTCGTGTTGTTACTTTATTTCATATTTAGTGTAGGAACATACTTCAATGTTTTGGATAAGTTAGAGTCTCCTAGGCCAAAGCTTGTTGTGATAATGTCTATTTGTGTAAGTAGACCTAGTGCATTACAATTTTTTATATCGGTTAGGGCAGAGTAGAGAATCTTATTTGGCTATTTTTATAGTTGTTCTTGTATGATTTATTTCCATGATACTCTTAGGAAGGTATGTTTAAGAGGTGTAAATCCGTACTGCATCTTTGTGGAATGTCGTCATTGATCCCTAGCAAATGTGTAGTTTAACGTTTTAGAAGAAGATTTACTGGATGGATGGGTCCTGGTGTAGAGGCGGCTCACATTTTTTGGTGGTCATTTGGAGTTCGTCCAAGTTCAACATGATTTTGTAAGTTCTTGTGGACATCGGTCTTAACTTCCATGGGTTTGTTAGAGAGGTTATCCGACAAGCTGTTGATCGTTGTTGTGATTTACTTAGGTCGTCTGTGAAGAGAAGCCCACCTTTTTATGGCCACACACTCTTTGAGACTCATGTCACGCTCATTCATGACAACTGTACCTGTGTATAGATTCTTGGTCATGTCCAGGATGTGACTTTGCTCGAAGCTGTTCACAGATAATGGACTAAGCAGATGCGTATGTCAGAGGTATTGTACCATTACTGGCTATCGTCTCTAAATTTGTTTCATATCAGGGGTAGCTTGCCGAGATGTGACCTAATAAAGCATTGTGAAGCCCGTTGGTATGACAGAGTGAGCTTTGATTTTGTCCTACTAGAGGCATAGCATCAGTTAGGTCTAGGAATTTGTTATAGATACGAACGAATACTGTAGTATTATTACTTTATTAAGCATGAACTCAGTTTTTGTTTAAATGTCAGATATTTTTGGTATGGCTGTTATGTTAGTGTACGATCTTAGTCATGAACCAGATCACGTGGGATATTGGAGTAGGATTTATCATCTGGGTGTGGTAGGATACACCGTATATCATAGTACATCAATGTCGGTTAGGGTAGAGTAGAGGATCTTATTTAGCTTTTTATAGTTGTTGTTGTTGTATGATTTTGAACGGTTATCATAGGAATGTAACTGTATTAGGTATAAATGTGCATAATTTCACGTACTGCTGGGTATAAATTCACTTAACTGGATGTAGTGGTTCAAGATATTGGTAGTTTTTTACCACTCGACTTTGGATTCGGGTCCTAAATCAAGTTGTCTTGGAGAACTAGTCTACCGAATTTGTGTAGAGTGTAAGTGTTAAAATACTCAATTGGTTTAATGTAGACCTCAGTTAGGTTAATCGCTCGCATGTTTTGACTAGATGCTTATTCCCTCAAGTCTATTTCTTTATGAAAGTATGTTAACCGTTTACAGTTTGTACAGATAAAAAGTATTGATTAATTCAGGCTTTGTTATGAGATTTCGCTACAATTCGGAATTTCTGACTTATTCGAGCATTATCAATATCTACTCTATCATTTTGCACCATAGGTTTGTGATGTAGAGGGGCGGTAAAACAAACCCATCCTAACATATCCTAACCTAATCTAACCAATTTTTTTTTATCCATTATCATACCTATGTTAGGTATTTCTTCATTGATTTAGGTTTTATTCATATCGAATCTATCCACCAATCTTTAGCAGATTTGTGTAACATCGATTAGTTTCGAGTAACGTTAGGTGATAGCTCGCTAGTAGACTCCAGAGTTCAAAACGGTTATAGATGTTGCTCGCATATATCAGTGTTGGTAATGTTTGTTAGAGCACTGGCAATGAATTTACAGGCATTTTTAATAAGTTTGCCCCAGTTTTATTGGGTTAGCAAGTTTTATGTATGGTTTTACTGTTGGAATAAGATTTTTTGTTGTAATGTTGGATTTCTGGCTCCTACCATTTTTGTCTACTAGAACAAATATTGAATAAATCCACTTTAACAATTTACTACAGATCTGTGATATAAGGCCCGCAGTCAACGAAATGTAGAGTATAAATCACGCTCAAGGTACATAATTAGCGAAATATATATATATATATATATACATATAAATGTATGACAACATAGATCAAATATCAATGATTGCAAAAAGGGTTGCCATACACTGCCAGATGCATTAATACCGAGGCAACCCAACCTAACCGTTAACCGAATCAATAGTTATGTATTTGTATTCAAGTTTGATGCTTATATACGGTACTGATATATATCAACCTCTCCACTAGGTCTGTATATTTAACATATTATTAGCAGTTGGATTACACTTCGACAATTTGATCCAGCAAATATCCTTCTGCAGATGTTTTGATTCCAGAATTTATAGATATCTCTACTACATGTTTGGATGAGACTCAGCAGGTTGACTCCAGTAGAAATAATGCACTTTAATTTTATATAACAGTTACTTAGAGTGGGAATTGCTGATTCAGCTATACGCCTAATTCATTGGATAGCAAAGAATGCGACGGTATTGTTGGGTCTATGTGAGACAGAGAGTCACTGAAAAAACGAAAACATAAAACCGAGAAAATATCATCATAATAATATACCAAACAAAAAAAAAATCCTCGTGCACGAGCGGTGTGTTATTCTCGTGGAACAATAAGCTCTCTGAAACGTGTCACGACGGAAAGGCTATCATGGTAGGTTTGAGGTCCACAACAAGTGTGCGTTGTATCCTGATGAAATAAGAAGTTTTTATTTGATAATGATATCTTTTGCATAGTAATTAGTATGAATTCTTTATTCAGACCCCCAGCTTAATCAATTGAATAGCAAAGAATGCGACGGTATGGGTGGATTTATGTGACTTAGGGAACCACTGGCATAGTAAACAAATAAGAAAAAAGCCTTCCTAAACCAACCGGTGTGGTATTTTTGTGGCACAGTAACAAAGAACACACCTTATGAACGAAGAAACATATATACCTACATCGCGTATAAAACAATTGTTCTCAAGAGCACAGATAATTAATTTTAGGGCCAGAACTATGCGAAGTCAAGTCAATTGGGACAGAGCATGCTGAGGTAAAATTGCAAAACCCTGCAACAGTGCATCCGTGTTTGAATTGGCAGCTACTATTTGTACAAAGTTAAATAGCAAGAGAGATCAGAGAAACATAGTATGTGAGGTTATGTTAGTGTTTTGTTGACAAGGTGGTAGTGATGATTCTCTGAGCGATCTGGAAAATATAGTTTCACGTTACCAGCTTTGCGTTTAACTCTGCCTGCCCCTGCCTGCGGGCAAGCAAAAGAGGGGTACATTTCTGCTTGAAAAAATATACGGTTGCGCAATTCTGAATGTCAGTTGGTAGCTTGTTGAAGCTCTTTGGACCTGAAATAGTGAAAGCTTTGGCCCCAATCTCCGTTCTTCTGAACTCTGTGTCAATGTTATTTTCAGTCCGTGTCGATCTTTGATGGGCCGCTTTTCGAGTTGTCAACACAACACCGTTGGAACAGTAGAGCTTGTTCTGAATTTTAAAAACTCGTACTGCTTTGCTCAGTTCTAGTCGTTCCTGGATGTTCAGCCACCCAAGTTTCTTTAGAATTGGTGTCACGTGATCGCTCATTCTAAACTTCCCATCGTGATCTACTTTTGCGGTGAATTTATGCTGCGTGGATGTCTGAGAGTAGTGTTTTTGTGCACTTACCCCAAATGGTGGGCCTGTAGTTTAAATGTGAAAAAATCAGAGCATTGATTACGAGAAGTCTGGACTTGAAGTCGAGTTGTTTTTTCGTTTGACTGAGAAACATCAGTGTACCATTCAGTTTGGAGCAGAGCTCATCAACATGATGTCCAAAGGTCATATTGGGATCAAGCCACACTCTCAGACTTTTGATTTTGTTGTCAAGAGGGATTTTTGCGCCCAACAGTCAACAGCAAAATTTATGGGAACTCTCCGTGTGCTTGCTTTGAATCCCAGGATAATGCAATGTGTTCTACGTGTATTATCTTTAAAGCTATTTGAGGAATACCAATTATTTATGTGGGTCAGTGCTGTTTCTGCATCCTTCTTCTGTTTTTCTAATTCGTTTGCTGGTACAACGAACAGCAATTGAACATCGTCTGCGTATAATGCCATTCTGGCATTTTCGAGAGGGTTTCCACAGTTTATGTCATTGATAAACAGAACGAAAAGAACCGGTCCGAGAATCGATGCTTGTGGAACCCCGAAATTTACCTGTCATGGAGAAGAGGTGATTTTTCCATCTAACACGACAGACTGGGACCAATGCCCGAGATGGTTTTCAAACCAGGGTGTTTGGATGCTCCGTTGTTGCAGTTTTTGCAGCAAAATGTCGTGATTTGCACAATCAAATGCTTTAGAAAGGTCCAGCAGCAGGAGTACTGATAAACTATTTTCGTCTATAGCTTTGTATACGAGTTCGGATATTTTCAGTAGCGCGTCTTCAGTAGAGGTCTTCCGTCTGTATGCATACTGTCACTCATTGATCAGGTTCACCTCTTCTAGGTAGTCAAGGAGTTGACGTGCTATGATCTTTTCCAGGATTTTTGAAGAGACTGGTAGGAGGCTTATGGGTCTGTGATTTGAAGGGTCGTTTACCTCCCCCTTTTTTATGGATAGCTTTGATTAGCTCGTGTTCCCAATTTTGAGGGAAGGTATTTGTTACAAAGGATGTGTTGATGGGCAGCTGGAGATATGGCAAAATAATTTGTAACCCATCTTTGAGGTACTGTAATGCTATTCTAACGTTCCCACAAGAATTGGTATTTTTAAGCGCAAAAATAGCCGAAGCAATTTCCAGTCTGCTTACCGGGCTCGGTGTCCACAGTTGGTAGTTCTTGGTGGATGAATCGTTATGAGATGGAACTGTGAACCGAGTTAGCTTATGCATTACCGGGGTTGCGTGAACCACTGTGAAAGTTTTGCTGTGTTCTCTCATTACCTCCTCGTATGTGTGCTTTCTAACGTTAGCGAAAAACTCATTGAATGATTCTGCTATTTCTTTTGGGTTTTCCCAATTTCAGGATTTTTTTATTGTTTTGTGGGGCACACTATTCCCAAGGAAATTCCAAGTCTGCTTCGGGTTGATTTTTGCTTCTTCTATCACAGGTGCAACCATGGAAGGCAACGGCGACGGTGCCAATTGAACGTATTCCAGTTACAAAAAGTTATTTTTTCTAAGAAATACATGAAGACAAATATATATTGTTCATCATCATGAACAATTGCTAAGCAATTGTTATTATGATATCTTTTACCAAGAAAGTCAAATTTCGGAAGTTTCGTATTATATTTGGTGATTTAATCTGTTCAGTTTCGTGACATTTGGCACCACCGCTCAACACCGAGGCTAAACATTTTTATGCCGGAACGAACCGTGAACGGGTCATAACATTCGGGTCAGTACCCGTGCGGCCTTTATTGGTCCAAGTCTGGTCGGATTCATGCTGGTTATGTGTTATAATCTTGAAGTACACGTCGCTTTCAGGATCCCGTGTTGTGCTGAGGGATGAAGGAAGAAAAGGGGAGAGGACTGAGATGCAAGGGGAGTGCAAGGGCGTCATGTCCAAGGGCACAGAGGAGCACCGTTAGTGGTAAGAGGAGGGATAGCGGGCACCCTCCCCCTCCCCTTACACTTGACAGAAAAAATAATCTAATGAAACTTGAACTTCCATCAGGAGAACTTGTATAATAGTTTGTAAGTATATCTGATGACGCCACCCCCGGGACACTTCCAGTTCGGGTCCCTCACAGCTATCTGGAGCTGTGCTCGTAAAGCCAGTGCACAGAGAGAACAGTGAGGCCAGAATATGTTCTACGTATTATGAATTAAAGTAATAATCTATGCGTATATATCTATGCGTATCTTACGATCGAAGTTATTACGATCGATATTTTCTCTTTGTATGAAGGTATGGATGAATCTAAGAAATTGCGGAACCCCATCGGAGAGTTGCCCCACAGATGACGCATGGTTTATAGGTGGTAGAAGTGTTTAGAATAATTTACATATGTTTACGCGTTTGCAAAGGTTCCAGGGAGGAACAAAAGGTTATTAGTTTTTGCAAGTGTATGCAATAAATCCAAAGAGCCGTTAGATCAACTCAGGACAGTTTGAATCTTAAACTGTAGAGAAAGCCCCAACCCATGATGCTGATTTAAGAGCATCCTTGT
>SDVV010034567.1:0-11159 GCA_016164225.1 Gammarus roeselii
CTCACTCCCTCTTGTACCAACATTCTCACTCCTGCATCTGCACTCCTCTCCCCTCTTGTGCCAACATTCTCACTCCTGCATCTGCACTCCTCTCCCCTCTTGTGCCAACATTCTCACTCCTGCATCTACACTCCTCTCCCCTCTTGTGCCAACATTCTCACTCCTGCTCCTGCACTCTTCTCCCCCCTTGTGCCAACATTCTCACTCCTGCAACTTCACTCCTCTCCCCTCTTATGCCAACATTCTCACTCCTGCATCTGCACTCCTCTCCCCTCTTGTGCCAACATTCTCACTCTTGTATCTGCACTCCTCTCCCTTCTTGTGGCAACATTCTCACTCCCTCTTGTGTCAACATTCTCACTCCTGCATCTTCACTCCTCTCCCCTCTTGTGCCAACATTCTCTCTCCTGCATCTGCTCTCCTCTCTCCTCTTGTGCCAACATCCTCACTCCTGCATCTGCCTCCTCTCTCCTCCTGTGCCAACATTCTCACTCCTATATCTTCATTCTTCTCCTCTCTTGTGCCTACATTCTCACTCCTGTATCTGCCTCCTCTCTCCTCGTGTGCCAACATTCTCACTCCTGTATCAGAGCTCCTCTCCCCTCTTGTGCCAATAATCTTACCCCTGCATCTGCAATCCTCTCCTTCTTGTGCCAACATTTTCACTCCTGCATCTGCACTCCTCTTCCCTCTTGTGCCAAAATTCTCACCCTCGCATCTGCACTCCTCTCCACTCGTGTGCCAACATTCTCACTCCTGCATCTGCACTCCTCTCCCCTCATGTGCCAACAATCTCACCCCTGTATCTGCACTCCTTTCCCTTCTTGTGACAACATTCTCACTCCCTCTTGTGCCAACATTCGCACTCCTCCTATCTGCCTCCTCTCTCCTCTGGTGCCAACATTCTCTCTTCTGCATCTGCACTCCTCTCTCCTCTTGTGCCAACATTCTCACTCCTGCATCTGCACTCCTCTCCCCTCTTGTGCCAACATTCTCACTCCTGTATCTGCATTCCTCTCCCTTCTTGTGGCAACATTTTCCCTCCCTCTTGTGTCAACATACTCACTCCTGCATCTGCACTTTTCTCCCCTATGGTGCCAACATTCTCACTCCTGCATCTACACTCCTCACCCCTCTTGTACTAAAATTCTCACTCCTGCATCTGCACTCCTCTCCCCTCTTGTGCCAACATTCTCACTCCTGCATCCGCCCTCCTCTCCCCCCTTGTGTCAACATTCTCACTCCTGCATCTGCACTCCTCTTCCCTCTCGTGCCAACATTCTCACTCCTGTATCTGCACTCCTCTTCCCTTTTGTGACAACATTCCCACTCCTGTATCTGCACTCCTCATCCTTCTTGTAGCAACATTCTCACTCCCTCTTGTGCCAACATACTTACTCCTGCATATGTACTCCTCTCCCCTCTTGTGCCAACATTCTCACTCCTGCATCTACACTCCTCTCCCCTCTTGTATCAACATTCTCACACCTGCATCTGCAATCCTCTCCTTCTTGTGCCAACATTCTCACTCCGGCATCTGCACTCCTCTCCTCCATTGTGCCAACATTCTCACTCCTGCAACGTCACTCCTCTCCCCTCTCGTGCCAACATTCTCACTCCTGCATCTGCACTCCTCTCCCCTCTTGCGCCAACATTCTCACTCCTGTATCTGCACTCCTCTCCCTTCTTGTGGCAACATTCTCACTCCCTCTTGTGCCAACATACTCACTCCTGCATTATCTCTCCTCTCCCCTCTTGTGCCAACATTCTCACTCCTGCATCTACATTCCTCTCCCCTCTTGTGTCAACATTCTCACTCTTGCATCTGCACTCCTCTCCCCTCTAGTGCCAACATTTTCACACCTGCATCTGCTCTCCTCTCCCCTCTTGAGCCAACATTCTCACTCCTGCATCTGCACTCTTCTCTCCTCTTGTGCCAACATCCTCACTCCTGCATCTGCTTCCTCGCTCCTCCTGTGTCAATATTCTCACTCCTACATCTTCATTCTTCTCTCCTCTTGTGCCAACATTCTCACTCCTGTATCTGCCTCCTCTCTCCTCGTGTGCCAACATTCTCACTCCTGTATCTGCGCTCCTCTCCCCTTTTGTGCCAACATTCTCACCCCTGCATCTGCAATCCTCTCCTTTTCGTGCCAACATTCTCACTCCTGCATCTGCACTCCTCTCCCTTCTTGTGCCAACATTCTCACTCCTGTATCTGCACTCCTCTCCCTTCTTGTGGCATCATTCTCACTCCCTCTTGTGCCAACATTCTCACTCCTGTTAATGCCTCCTCTCTCCTCTGGTGCCAACATTCCCACTCCTGCATCTGCACTCCTCTCTCCTCTTGTGCCAACATTCCCACTCTTGCATCTGCACTCCTCTCCCCCCTAATGCCAACATCCTCACCCATGATTGTGTTGTGGTACTTCAATATCGTGTTTTTATCATCCAAGGACACGACTTTAAACAAAGCTAGTCCCGAAATATTTATAATCAAACTAATTTCATGAGGCACTCATGTGTGAACACCTCAATGCTCCAAATGGATGAACAAATAAATAACAATGAATTTTTTGATCGTGACGGAAAATTATTCCAGTAATTTTCGCGAAAAAGTAGATCCAGATATGTAAATGGGACTGAATGTCCCGACCTATGACATCATTGAATCTGAGTGTCAGTCTGCATTGCCAGTTTGAGAGGTAATTTTCTAAGCCTCCAGACCAATATAACAGATCATTCAGCACCTATTGTGATGACACTAACACACCAACTGCAGGACTGATGTTATTATTACTCAATAACACGAGTAATAATGCAGGTGTTTACTCATAAATAACGACTGACTGCTGTCCCCAATCCTGAACTCTCTTTCAACCAGCCAGAAATGGGAACTGTTAATTGAAATTCGTTGTAATGTTGAAATTTCAACATTCGATATTGTTTACCGTAGAGCATCTGATATATGGCTAAAAATATCTCTGTAGAATTGAATGAAATTGACATTGGCATTGATGTAGATCATAATAAAGTGTATATCATGGGAGATTTCCAGCCAGATCTGCTTAAATATCAAAGACCGAATTCAGTTGCTGACTAACTTTTTATTTTGCCATGGTGTGCTCTTCTCTAATGTAAAACTAACGCGTGTATACGCTCGATCATCAACTTCACAGGAAAACTTTTTCACCCACGCTTTCAATTGTAAACTGTGCCGCTGTGATTCTTTCAGGTGTCTCCGACGATTACTACATTTTCAGAAATCTCACGAATACCGTTACGCGATTGTAATACTGTGACACGATTGTTATACTGTAACACGATTGTAATTATCACTCGTAAAAGTAGCGCCCGCAATTTTCAAAATTATTACGGGGCGCTGAAAATTTACGCTTTTAATGATATAATATTCAAAGCAAACTCAAAGATGCTCTGACACAGTTCCATTGTGTACTAGATGAGTTATTTAAGGTGTACTTCCTGCATACTACAAAGCTCTGCCTCTAACAAGCTAAGACTCTGACACAGTTCCATTGTGTACTAGATGAGTTATTTAAGGTGTACTTCCTGCATACTACAAAGCTCTGCCTCTAACAAGCTAAGACTCTGACACAGTTCCATTGTGTACTAGATGAGTTATTTAAGGTGTACTTCCTGCATACTACAAAGCTCTGCCTCTAACAAGCTAAGACTCTGACACAGTTCCATTGTGTACTAGATGAGTTATTTAAGGTGTACTTCCTGCATACTACAAAGCTCTGCCTCTAACAAGCTAAAACTGTGACACAGTTCCATTGTGTACTAGTTGAGTAATTTAAAGCACACTTCCTGCACACTACAAAGCTCTGCCCCTAACAAGCTATGAGTCCTTTGCTAAAATTGGGTTGGTCCAAGAAACGACACCACCGTAAATTGAAGTCATCCCCTCACACATGAAGATGTCTACAAATATTACAAGAAATGCCTTCACCCAACCAATTTCTATTCCATGTAAAAATTATATTCCGAAACTGATTGAGACCTCACCCGGAAAAAGCATTGCAAAAAAATAGTAGCTAATCATCAAATCGATGATATGATGAATCTCTTATTATCGATGATGAGGTTATCATCTGATCAACAGACGATTTCAAATGCATTCACTAACTAATTAAATAGTATTCCTGCTACCCTCAGGGAATCTTATATCAGCAACAACATCCCTTTCAAAAATTATTTCGTAAATGCCATCCCCGAATATCCAAACTTTAACCCTGCCGTCCAGAACGAATAAAATAAATCATTAATGGTTTAAAAGAATAAGCTGTTCTGGCTGGGATAACATTAGACCAATATATTGGCAGTTATTATTGTAACTCCCTCGACCTAATTCATAAATAAGCCACTCCAGCAGATTTTTTTTCTGATGCAGTGAAATTCCAAAAAATTAGTTTCTCATATTAAAATGAAAGAGGACTGACTTAAAAAAATGATCGCCCAATGTCAGTCCAGCCCGTCGTCAGCAAAGTTTTTGACAAAATATTTCATGCGAGACTATATACTCTCTTTGTGTCTGATAAACACGCCCGGCCAAAACTTGATATGGCTTACAGTTATTCAGGAACACAGAGCATTGGCGAGGTCACCATCTGACCTCGCCGATGGTAGAACGTTGAATATCCTCACTTCACCACCTTACCTCGCCGTTGGTAGAACGTTAAACATCCTCACTTCACCACCTGACCTCGTCCTTGGTAGAACGTTAAACATCCACACTTCACCACCTGATCTCGCCATTGGTAGAACGCTGAAAATCATCACTTCACCACCTCCATCCAATCGTTAAACATCCTAACTTTACCACCTGACCTCGCCGTTAATAGAACATTAAAAATCCTCACTTCACTACCTGACCGCGCTGATGGTAGAACGTTAAACATTCTCACTTCAGCACCTGACCTCACCGATGGTAGAACGTTAGTTCTCCATCAATGCACTCGGATATGGTAACATGATGTTCAATGCTACTTGGATATTGTAACATGATGTTCAAACGTACTCGGATGTGGTAACATCATGTTCAAAGCTACTCGGATATGGTACCATGATGTTCAATGCTACTTGGATATGGTAACATGATGTTCAATGCTACTCGGATATGGTAACATGATGTTCAATGCTACTCGGATATGGTAACATGATGTTCTAAGCTTCTCGGATGTGGTAACATGATATTCAATGCTACTCGGATATGGTAACATGATGTTCAATGCTACTCGGATATGGTAACATAATGTTCAATGCTACTCGGATGTGGTAACATGATGTTCAACGCTACTCGGATGTGGTGATGTTCTAAGCTACTCTAAGCTACTGGTAACATGATGTTCAATGCTACACGGATGTGGTAACATGATGTTCAATGCTACTCGGATGTGGTAACATGATGTTCAATGCTACTCGGATGTGGTAACATGATGTTTAATGCTACTCGGATATGGTAACATGATGTTCAATGCTACTCGGATGTGGTAACATGATGTTCAATGTTACTCGGATGTGGTAACATGATGTTCAACGCTACTCGGATGTGGTAACATGGTATTCAATGCTTCTCGGATGTGGTAACATGATGTTCAATGCTACTCGGATAAGGTTATATGAAGTTGAAAATACTCAATAAACACTGGCAACATATTTCCCGTCGGCCTGATTATGTCCAGTGCTAATGTGTTTCGGTCTGATCTAGCAATGTGTAGGGATTAAGGAAGCGTTATTACTTGCATGTCATCGCTGTCATAAGACTGACCCTTCCAAAACAAACAAGTGAATAAATATATAATAACATTAGAACAGTGGTCATTTTTTATTTGATTATTGACTAATACTTGCTTGGTACGAAAGTGTTGACTTCTTTATACACACCAGACGCATTTACGAGGAAGCAGGTACCCACGTCGCTTTCTGCTGCCCCCACTTGCCGCTCGAGGGCGCCAAACGGAAGGGAAAGGACCTCTCTCCACCCTCTACTGCGCTAACATTGGCCGGTTGGGGGCGTCAAACGGTAAGGTAAGGGTATGGACTCGTCGCCGCTCTCTGCTGCTCCCACATTTGGGGCGCCAAACGAACGTGGGAGGGGCCGAGGACTTCTCGCCGCCCTTTTGTTGCACCCCCATTTGATGCTTGGGGGAGCCTAGCAAACGAGGCAAGGACCGTTCGCTGATTATATTGCGTTTCCATTCTGCCGCTCGGTAGCGCTCAACGGAGAGGGCAGTGACCCTTCGACCTACCCTGCTGCGTCTCTCTTTGCCGCTTAATTGGGGGCGCCTTATGGTGGGGGCAAAGACCTTTCGCCTCCCTCTGCTGGGTGTATATTGCCGCATAGGGGCGCATAACGGTGGAGGCAGGGCCCCTTTACTGCCCTCTGCAGCGTCTCTATTTGCCGCTTGGGGGCGCCTAGCGGAGGGGACAGAGACCCTTCACCTGCTGGATGGCTGGGTCTCAAAGGATAAGCAGCAGTGGTGCGATTGAAATAAATTCTCTCGGGAAATATAAAAATGAGTGTTCGTAATTAAGATAATGAAATCGGGGCTCTCTGCTTCCTAGAAGGCATGTTTAGCATTGAAATATAATGACTTGGGCTAGTAGATTTGCCATCAATGGTTGGTCCTTTTCCATATTTGTAAAGCCGTTAAAAAAACTTCATAACGGAAACATAATTCGATTCTGAAAATATTCGTTTGATCATTAATAATAAAGCTGTTGAAGTCGACCAGTCAACGCAATTGGACATAAATTAAATGTTCATTTATATTCTAACAAGATATACCTGCATTCTTGGATCACATTGAACCTATACATAAATATACACATTACATGACCAGCTAAGACCATCAGACCTGAGTGACCATTGCTATACATCAAGGCCGCAACTCACAAGCAGCCACAGTGGTGTCATCAAGGGTCTATCACTCACGGCCCGCAACTCACAAGCAGCCACAGTGGTGTCATCAAGGGTCTATCACATCAAGGCCCGCAACTCACAAGCAGCCACAGTGGTGTCATCAAGGGTCCATCATCACACTGATGCCAGATACGTTATGACTTAAGGATTGTTGAATGACAATACTCGTGTCCTTACTGCCAGGCATGTTAATATTGACGGAGGCAATTAACATCACAAGCCACATAGCGTGCAGTATTGTAGACTCACGCTCATTGGATTATTCGCTGACCAGTTCGTAGATATCATTAGTTCGCAATCACATCTTCTGTAGTTATGTCCAATCAACAACTCAGATAAATAAATGTATTTATCTATCTCTCAATCTATATCAAATGAATACAATGTTCATATTTGAACAAAGATTCTCTCCATTTATATCTCTCTATATTTATTCTGTATTCTCAATTAATATTTTAATACATTTTCAAGTTCAAATCGAAGTATCCTGCAATGTGTTGGAATTTTATTTGATAACATACTCCCTGTTAATGCAGCGTCTGATTATCTTCAATCATGACGTGCCCGCCAACTATAATTTAAGACACTAATGCATGATCGATGCCCTCTTAACTGCGGCCGGTCCTAAGAGCAAAGTTGTGTTCCGGTCTCAACTTCGGTCAAACTTGGGTAATTTACTAACCATGTTGTTTCTGTTAGATGACCACTCTCAGGAGGCAACAGAGAGCCAACTCTCAGGAGGCAACAGAGAGCCAACTCTCAGGAGGCAACAGAGAGCCGAGCTGACGCCAAAACAGAATAAAGAAGAAGGTCAGTTGATTGTGTAATAAACAGGGATAGATTAGAAAGGAAATAAATCAACAGATTTGATATATTGCAATCGGTAAACAATACTAGTACAATAAAAATATAAGTACAATATAATTTAAGTAAGCTAACAAATTTAGTACAACAACAATATTAGTGCAATAACAATATTAGTGCAATAACAATATTAGTACAATCACATGAAAGTGAAGCTGATCGATCATTTCTTCGTTTGATGAACGGTAGCGGCTGAGAGCTGCAGAAATTTGTTTGTCAATGTTTGTCCAGGCCTAAAGTAGTATCACGTTGAGCTGAAGGGTGGCTTGAGGGTAAACAGACACATAACGGGTGATTTACCGTGTCTCACACGTACGCATGACCGCAGGGAGTTGACAATATATTTATACCTGGGATATACACTACACTCGAAAATTATAGCTGAGGGTGTTTATAATTTTTTTTAACTATTTGACCGCTCTAAAAGTTGAGTTGATATAACATTTTGAACTTTGAATTAATGAAACAGTGTTTCGCAAGTTTCAGCTTCTAAATGGGACCAATTCGTATATGTGCAGACCTGAACCCTTCGGATGGGGCTAGCTCTGCACATCCTACATTTCCTTGCTCATTTCTGTCGCGACTTTGCTTACCAGTTTCTTCAGATATCAAATTGTCTTTGGCTTGCGTTTGAGAACAATCAATTCCATCTGTCCCTGGCACCAGTAGTCGAACCGGCTGAGGTCGGGCCCATTAGCGGAACACCGTCCTCCCAGTTACGCATTTATCGATGTATGGTATCATCGGGATCACCTAGACATGGTATCATCGATCAGCTGGCAATAACCCAGATGTATAATACTGTGTTATCTAGTGCCTGTCCGCCCTCAATCGGTACTGGATTATTGATGATCTCCCCGAGGTTGTTCAAACAGACTTCCTAGGGTTGTCGGTGATTGTTCATCGCTCGAACCAGTTAAATCCTGTGCTTCGATACAAGAGAGATTTCATACTTTAATGCAATTGTTTGTAGCTGAAGAGGCTTAATTGTTTTTGGGCAGGTGTGAACCATATATAAATTTTATAATGCATGTAATCACTAACATCTTTATTGATCAATTCAAAATAGGTTATAATAATATCGATACAAATAAATAATAATTTTATGATGTAGGAATTTTGCATCGAATACTACAATAACTGTTACTTAAATTGATCTACATAATTACATTGGATATAACTATTGTATGTCGACCACAGGTTGCTGGTGTAGCTAAAGAGCGGCGAGGTCATATGTTGGGAGCGATCTGTAGAGGTTGATTGGCAGCCACAAAATTCACGTGCCCAATGATACGCAGCATCGCACCAAATGGGGATAGAACCCGAATCAATAGGAACACGCTACCACGGCGGTAATTGTTGAACCGCTCAACATCGTTTCAATGACATCGATGACACTGCGACGCTAAGCATTCAATATCCGCGCTGTAGTCATTAACGTGTTATAACCAATCACTCTTCACTTGACCGTCATTCAATATTCGCGCTGCCGTCATCGACGCATTATAACCAATCACCCTTCACTTAACCGTCATTTGATTTTCGCGCTGCAGTCATTGACTTGTTATAACCAATCACCCTTCACTTAACCGTCGTTCGATGTCCCTGCTGTAGTCATTGACGTGTAATAAGAGGTAACTCTTCACTTAACCGTCATTCGATATTCGCGCTGCAGTCATTGGCGTGCTATAACCAATCACCCTTCACTTAACCGTCATTTAATATTCGCGCTACAGTCATTAGCGTGTTATAACCAATCACCCTTCACTTAACCGTCATTCGATATTCGCGCTGCAGTCATTGACGTGTTACAACCAATCACCCTTCACTTAACCGTCATTCGATATTCGCGCTGCAGTCATTGACGTGTTATAACCAATCACCCTTCACTTAACCGTCATTCGATATTCGTGCTGCAGTCATTGACGTGTTATAACCAATCACCCTTCACTTCACCGTCATTCGATATTCGCGCTGCAACCATTGACGTGTTATAACAACCTTGGTCTGTGACGGACGATCAGTGATGAACCATAAGTACCTGTGATAATACGTTAAACAGACGACGTGCTGTGGCTGGAGTAAAATGTAATGAAAAGTTTATTTCTTCGACTGGGTTTGAACCTACGTATGACATGCCGAGTCAGAGCCAGAGTCGAAGGCCCTGAGCTACAGAAAGATTGGCCTAGTTGAGTATACTTTCTTACCTATTCGGCACATCATCAATACAGATATTTTTTCGATAATGATAAACATGAATGGACGTGCTATTAATTGTGTTGGTGGATTTATAACTGAACAAATTATATTTAAAGTGCTCCAGGTGTGCTGACGTAGAGAGGAATATGACTGCAGCTATAAATGAATAATGTTAAGCAAGATGCGACTTTAAATTTAGTTTGCAAACGATATCTATGAGGATTAAGTAGGATAAACAGATAATAGTTTGTGTGCAGTCTTAACGAATGCATGCTTGAATCAGCGCTCCGTCCTGACCCACGAATAACTGTTGTTTTAAGGACGAGTGGCTGTGTAGGTACCGTAAATCTTAAACTAAAATGATACATAAACATACCAGTTAAACTTGTACGTGCAGAAGTCCTCGAATTGTAAGAAGTCCTCGAATTGTGAGAAGTCCTCGAATTGTAATGCAGTTTATCACGCTTACTCTTTCTTATTCGTCAGTATAATTTTAACAATACTCTCTTTCAATTGTTTTCCTGTTCATGCATTGCAATTTTGTATTATCTCGTACGTATAGAAATCTTTTTTATTATTTTACCCATCATTATGACTCAGTAAGATGTTTTTTCCTATGAAAATGTAACATGATATCTTAACTATGCAGCGACTTTCAGAATTCTGCGCTTTAGTATGCCTAACATTATGCGAGTAAATTTAATATACAACCTTATATTGGGGATTTCCTACTCTCCGTTTTCGTGTAAAATGTCGGTTTAAACAGTAAATTGTACTGATTAAGTTAATGCCTGTCTGACCTTATTGATACTACAGATATTTTTTGAGATCATTAATCCAATGTAACGTTTATATCTGCTTTGACATTTTGAACTATGAAGAATGCCCTCCAGCAGTGTCTACCGACGGATGTAATGTGGAGGTATACCTACTCAATAACCTTCGTTATAAGTTATTATTATGAATATCTAATTAACAAATCATGTTTTCAGAACAGCTCACACTGACGAGGACTTGGTACATATCATCTGAGGTTTCAGATATTCTTGTAATTTATCAACTTGTCATTTTACCTGAATATATTTTACATCATAGCGAAAATCCTCTTTCTGTGCAGTCACAACACTCGTTAGAGCGCAAACCAGCCCTG
>SDVV010034568.1:0-11159 GCA_016164225.1 Gammarus roeselii
TATATATACTCCGCTTTGCTTGTTACAAGTCCAGGAAAATCGACTAGTTTCAAGTAGTAGACGGTAGAGTTTAAACGATTATGTGAGCTTACCGCATATGGCAATGATTGTTATGGGTGGTAAAGCATTAGCAAGTTTTATGTATGGTTTTCCTGTTAGAATATGATTTTTCGCTGTAATGTTGGATATGTAACTCGTATCAATTTTCGTCTAATATAACGAATATTGAATAAATCCACTCTAACATTTTACAACAGATCTGTGATGTAATATTTGCAGTCAACATGATCTAGGATATGTCTAACGTGCACGATTAGCGGAATATATTTCAATGTACGACACTATAGATCAATTATCAATGAATGGGTAGCCATACACTGCCAGATGCATTAATCCCTAGGTAACCTAATCATCTTAACCCGTAATTATGTATTTTCATTCAAGTTTGGTGGTTATGTATGATATTTAGTCATTATTTTGGGCGATATACATATCAAATCAATCCACATGGTTTTATTTCATGTAGTTTTCTTATTATCCGAAACCATGTACACACAAACACACATTTATACGTATATTTAGAGTTGGTACCGGCTTATGCCGGCCAAATTCAGACGTATAAAGGGGGAGGTGCCGGCACAAGCCGGCATAATTCAGGGGTATACAGGGGGAGGTGCCGGCATAATTCAGCCGTACACAGGGGGTCGGTGCCGGCAAAATTCAGGTGTATACAGGGGGGTGGTGCCGGTGTATGTCGGCAAATGCTGGCATAATTCAGGCGTATGCAAGAAGGAGATGACGGCATATGCCGGCATAAAGTCCCTTGCTTTTGTTTTAAGATATTTAATGTAATCAATTTCACGTCATGTTAGGTTAAAAGAACTAATCATCCTAACCTTACTTATCCATTCTAACCAAGAATATTGTATTATCGATCGAGATTTCCTGCTTACCTATGATTTTTTCAGTGTTTTAGGATTTGTGCATAACAAATATCTCCACTTGGCTCAACATTTTGATCTATCCTTTTCAATTTTGATACCCACTTCCGATTCTGATATAGCAAATTTCATCCGTTTTTCATTTGTAAATTACATCGTTTGTTTGAATGTTTTAGCTATTTGCATATTATTATTTTTTTTACACAATTCCACATCACTTCCACTTATGCTATTCACACCCATCAAAAACTCAATCTAACCTAACCTAACCTTATGTATGGTATTCAGTCATTGATGTTTGCATATGAAGCCTTCCACACGACTCTAAATACCACTTTAATACATATGTTATTTATTTCGTTGTCACTCTCGACCCATATTAGTTAGCAGAGAGGCCCCATTTTCCAACTCAGATGGATTGAATGTTACAAGTAATTCATATTTGTTTCCAGCTTCATACAATCGGATACATGGTAATGTTAAGTCTATTGTTTTGCGAAAAACAACATGCAATCAAGTTATATCAGCTATTAGTCGTATAAGAGACAGGAAATTGAAACAAAGCTCATTCGAAATGAAGCGATGTACAGTTTTATTTTCACATAGTTATCCTTCAGGATGATCGAAGGCAGCTGTAATACACTTCTAAATACCCTTCTCAAAGATTTCATGAGAAGGCTTGGTTTCTGCCTGAGAACAAAAAATGGTCAGGACTGGCGTCATCAATTTGGTGAAATTATTTCCAGCGCTGGATGCCATAGTAACTTGAATGATATGCCGAAAAAGCGGAATTACCAAGAGGATCGCCCACAAAATCTGCCTTCAATATTACTGAACATAACATTCTGCAAGGGTAAACGTGAGATGCTGACAGAGTGCAACGGAAATAAATAGTCTGTTCTACTTTTAAGATTCTGGAACTGGCTCAGCTGTTTCAGTTACAACTGAGAGAAACAGTGAGATGCTCTCAAGTATTTTTGGATGCAGAAGGTCATCAGAGCAGTGGTTCCAGTATAATGGAGCCCAGTGCACACCTCGAAAGATACCGTGGACTGGTTAGCAGTTGGATTTCCCGACAAATTCATCTCACAAAGAATCGAGTTCCCTTGGCCACCAAGTTCGCAAGATCTTTCTCCACTCGGCGGCTTCCTATGCGGTTACGTCAATGATCATGTATTTAGATCAAAGCCTGCATCTCCTGATGAACTCGAAGCGAGTGAATTCATCGCCTTGATCGACAGTGAAATGCTGGGGAAAGTCGTCGCGAGTTTTGGCTATCGTATTGAGCCGAGTATTGCAGCCGACGATTGTCATTTTGAAGAAAAACTGTTCTGACATCCCATCTCTCATTTGAAAAAAGTTGTAAAGATTTTTAAATAGTTGCAATTTGGCGCCCACCCTTTATACCTAGAATTACCGAACAAAATCTGAAATGAATAGAATTCAAATCAGATTGAATATTTTATGAAAGACTTGCTTCCGCTGCTGATGGCAGGATGTTGTCACCACCTTAATCATGTTCGGAGTTATCTACTAAAATCTTTTTTGGGTAGGAAGCTACAGCAACATTAAACGAACGATAGTTCTAATTTAATTCCTACAATCGTTTGCTCTAATAAAATAGAACTGTGAAGGCGAACTAAAAATATGTAACGGAACACCCACGCTGAATTTTCGATGTCTCACTCATAATGCAAAGTCATTAAATAGTCAATTATAGACAATTAACTACACTATTGCTGAATAAGTATTTTTCCTGTGCTCTTTAAGGCATGGAGGACACGTTCATCTCCTACGAGGATACCCAGGACCCCGCGGGCTGTAACTGGGGACCGGACAGGTACTCAGAATTCAGCAGGGACCCCGCAAGGACGCCCATGCAGTGGGACGACTCTAACATGGCCGGTAAATCAATTATTAAGCGGATCATAATATGATTGAATGGTTACAAATATGCTTTTATTCGTTATAGTTGTTGTTCCTCCTCTAAGCTACTGGTTCACGTGTCTCACGAAGTCACAACCCAACCGGGGAGGTGAGCACCCTAATTTCATTTTCCACCGTGATTTCCTTTCCTATTTCTTGCTCTCTACCCCTTCCTGGTTATGCCTGCTTTTCTGTTTAACTTATTTTTTTTTGTAAACTCAAGTAACGTACAGTAGCTCTCCTCTTCGCTTGTCAACTTTCCCCCCCCCCCACCACTTTTTTTAGTTCATTTCATTTTTTACTCTTCTCTCTGGTTATATATTTTATGTTGTATTTCTCTGTTTATGTTATCATTTTTTTCACTGTGTTTATCTTGATTTTCATTTGCTGTGTTCATTTTATAATATATTTTCTCTTCCATTTCGTATGAGTCATTGTGTTAGCATGCGCTTCTGCTTTGTTTTCGAATGAATCTTGATGAGGGAACGTTACTGGGACGATTTTGAGAGAATCTTGATAACATTCATGGAAAGTAGTTTTCGACGGTGTCAATATTTTTGTGTCACAAAATATTTCGAGATTTTTTATGTGTTTTTTCGACTTTTCCCGACTATTATGTGTTCGACTTTTCGACAAAATTCAGCATCTTAATGTCTTCCAACCTTATTCGACGACTTACGACGTTTTATGTCTTCGAACTTTTCCGATGATCCGAACGCCTTCCAACCCTATATAAGGAAGGGCTACCTTACCCTGGCAAATATTCGCCCAACCTGTTTATACGAGGCAGTCACAGACGCTCCGCAGCTACCGCACACTGGACTTACATGGTTTCAGCACCTAGCTAGTCAAGGTAAGTTAAGTACGCAACGGCCCATCTGGGCAGTGGACTATTGATCCTCTGCCTCTACAGAGCCACAGATGGGGACTGCCATGCTGAAATGCGTACTTTTAATGCTGTATCTGTGTTACTGCCTCGTCTCCGTCAAACTTACAATCGTTACGTACAAGCCGGCCGGATGAAATCCGGCCGTCATCTTTAATCTAATAAGCAGACGACATTTGCAACAGCTGAAACCATCGGCGCTTGGTTTTGAAGTAAGCGGTTCACGAACCGCCCTTCATACCTACACGCAGATGATTACGTGTCACATATGACATTTTTTTGCAAACACTTCAATGTTTGGTTTTCAAATCCTGCTCATAAGGCAGATGCCTACCGTAAGCAGATGCCTTCTTTAGGCAGATACCTGCTATCGGTGTTTGGTTTTGAAGTAAGTAATCCACGGACAGCCCTTCATACCTACACGCAGATGATTACGTGTCACATTCGACGTTCCTTTGCGAACTGTTCCATGTTTGGTTTTGAAATCCTGCTACAAGCAGATGCCTGCTATGGGCAGATGCCTGCTATAGACAGATGCCTGCTATAGGCAGATGCCTGCGATCGGTGTTGATCTTGAAGTAAGCGGTCCACGGACAGTCCTTCATACCAACACGCAGATGATTACGTGTCACATATAGTGTTGGGCTGCTGACCAGTTGCCGTCTGGTCGCCATCTTAGATCGTACGACAACTGCCGGCTGGTAGTATCAGACCTTCATTTTTGCTCGCACAACAACGACCGGCCAAGTAGCATCAAGTCGCATCTTTAGAAGATGACAATCGGATAACACAGGGTCTGTTACGCACCATATCGTATTCTAGTAATTTAGGTATCAAAAGTATGAATAATAAATCTTCCGAACGATGATAGCTCGTTTAGAGCATCATTTAAAGCAATTCTACTGATGGCATCAGGCCGTCATCTTTGATCGTGCGACAACAGCCGGTGAAGGGGCTTTATGCCACCATCTTTAGCACACGACAATCGGTTAATAAATGACAACACACCAACCAATACGATAAGGTACGCAAGGGTGTGTTGCGTACCATATCTTATTATAGTAATTTAGTTATTAAAAGTATTAAAAGTATTAAAAGTAAGTCTTCTGTACGATGATAGCTTGTTTGAGCATCACTTAAAGCAAGTCAACTGAACGATGATAGCTCGCTTAGAACATTATGTAAAGCAAGTCTACTGAACGATCGTAGCTCGGTTAGAGCATCATTTAAAGCAAGTCTACTGAATGATGATAGCTCGGTTAGAGCATCGTTTAAAGCGAGCCTACTGAACGATGAAAACTCGTTTTGAGCACCATTCAATGATAGACTTCTGAACGATGATACCTCGTTTAGAACATCATCTAAAGCAAATATTCTGTCTGATGATACCTCGTTTAGAACATCATTTAAAGCAAATCTTCTGTCCGATGATAGCTCGTTTGGAGCATCTTTTTTTTCCACTCGTTGGAGCTATATGGTTTGCATTGCGCTTCTGCTTTCATTCGAATGAATCCTGAAGATGAAACATTACAGAGACGTTTTCACGAGAGAATCTTGATAACATCCGTTGAACGTAGTTTCCGACCGATTTAAATCTTTGAGTCTTTTAACCTTACTCAGGAATCTCGAAACTTTCAAGTTACTCGACTGCCTTCGAGTTTTTAAGAAAAATAAACTTTGTTCGCTTGGCGTCTTGCGCCTATCGGTCTTAATGTCTTCCATGTACCGAGTGGCGCGCTCGGCCGTCTGCCGGCTGAAACCCTCAACCCCCTTCCTTCCTGTATAAGCGTGAGCTCACCTGCCCCATCATTCATTAGTCGCTCAGGCTTCGGACGCAGAGCTCTACCGTCTCACCTGATCCTAACAAATCGTAGCACCTTCTCGAAATGTAGGATTCAGTGGGCGGCGGCCCATCTGGGCAGTGGAGTAGCGACCACTGCCCCTAGAGTCACAGATGGGGTCAGCAATTATTGCTCTGCCGCACTGAATTTGCTTTCAGTGAGTTGCGTCCCTCGACACGACAATTTGTCGATACAGTCATTGACAAAAATTGTCGAAACAGAAAGTAGTCGATACAGTTCTCCACAAAAATTGTTGAAACAGAAAGTTGTCGAGACAGAAAACAGTCGACACGATATTTTGTCGATACAGTTCTCGACAAAAAATGTCGGAACAGAAGTTTGTCGAGACAGAAAGTTGTCGAGACAGAAATCTGTCGACACGATAATTTATTGATACAGTTCTCGACAAAAATTGTCGAAACAGAAATTTGTCGGGATAGAAAGTTGTCGAGACAGAAATCTGCCGTCAAGATTATTTGTCAATGCAGTTCTCGATAAAAATTGTCGAAACAGAAATGTGTCGAGATAGAAAGTTGTCGAGACAGAAATCTGTCGGCACGACAATTTGTCGAAACAATTCTCGACAAAAATTGTTGAAAAGAAACAATTCGCTCGGAACCTACGCGGCTGTATCTCTGGACCAGCTTCCTTCCGGAGTCAGTTTGGAGAGCCGTTCTATCAGGATCAAATTTTCAACCTGCACCCCTCGCCGCCGTGGCGATCTTGAATGCTTTCTAGGCGCTTGAATCCTTCCGAATCAGGACAAAGGTCCTCTCATTTATGGACCCCTGCACTTCAGGTTTTGAGGCCCCTGCACCGCCAGTGGCACAGAAGCTTCAGCAACCCCAGAAAGAGGTTGCGCGGGGTTCTTTTCGTGACCATAGCGGTCGACAAGCATCTTCCACTGATCGCCATACATTCCAGCGTGACGACACCGAGGGAAGCATGGGGGCCCAGTACCTCACATACAGGTTCGAGGCCCGCCCCCGCACTGCCCCAAGGGACCAGGGACGTGACCAGAATGGTCTAGCGGAAAGAGGTTGTGGAGGAGGTCGCGGAGGCTCAGCAGCCAAACGATCCTCCCCCCCCCTCGCTCCAAGTCCTCACGTGAGTACGGAAAGCGGAGAACTCCCTTTCCCGTAAGTACTGACGCTCTTCCGGCGGCCCTTATGAGTCGCCTAGCATACAGGAGCGAGGCCACGCCGTTGGTCAAACGCATCCTGTCCAATTGCTTCTCATAGAGATGGGCGCCACAAGACCCTCCTCTCGATAACACTCTCTCTCACCGACAACACGAGGACATTATCAAACCCCTCGTGTTAGACTTCCTGCAGAAAAGCATAGTCAAGACGGTGCTCGGGCAACCGGCCTTCGTGTCTCACATCTTTGCGTTTCTCAAGGCCTCGAGAGGGGATCGCTTAATGATCGACCTCTCCAGGCTCAACAATACATCCCGGTAAATACGTTCCAAATGTCCAACCCGCAAAAAATACGGGCCGTGCTGAAACATCTATGCTTCAGCAAATTGGGCATCATGGACGCTTTCCCGCACGTCCCAATTCACTCCAATTTGTATGAAAAAATTCGTCACACTTGGTTGGGTTGGTTAGGTAAAATTGATTAGATCTTTGAATCTAACATCACATGAAACTGATCCACATTAAAAAACCTTGCAACAAATAAGTGAATTAGTTCTATTGGAAGCTACTTGCCGAGTGTCATCCAAAGATAAAAGGTGATATCCAAGCATAAAATGGATATATCGATAATATTCTTGAATTTAAACGTCTTCAAAAATGATATTTGGCAAATCAAAATTGGAGTAGTGTATTCAAACTGTTATTAATATGTAAAATAAATATTTGAAGTGGAGAGAATCATATACAACAATAGCATACATAACCATAAGTGATGTAGACTCATGCCAAATTCGAATAAACATGAATTACTGTTCATTCAATCAATATAAATTATATGTCAAACGCAGTGATTTCTGCTACATCAAAACTGTTGGAGTGTATTATAACTGTTAACGATATGATAATTATACATTCCAAGTAATGAGATTCATATATGTATAAATCACAAGTCAATGACTGAATATCATACGTGGGCACGAAACTTGAATAAAAACTTATAATTATTGGTTAGGTTAGGCTAATACATGAAACTGATCCAAATTAAATATCTTATATTAGAAGCAAGGAACATTGTTCAAATGGAAAATCACAGATCAAAGGTAAAAAGTTGCAAATGACAAGCGAACTTGTTCCTGTAACTTCTCTGCACTGCAATAATTGAACTATTACATGTAAAGTAAAATTCAACAATTTTTGCTCGTTGTTCTTCCGTGTAGCGCACCATTTTGAGGGTAAATTTTAAAGATTCATTACCGCAATATCCACTGGGTATCGGTAGACATGATACAAAATGTAAATAAACTTTAGGAGTTACTCTATCGTTTGTAATTATCCACATCGCTTTACCTTTCATACTTTTTTCTTTATTATTTTTTTAAAAGGGTGCGTTACTTATGCGCCACCCTGTATATGCGTACTAATGTGTGTATGTGTCTACATGGGGTCTGCACCGGTGCCGGCGCCGACTCTGTATATACGTATAAATGTGTGTGTATATCCATCCACATGATGCCGGCACCGGTGCCGGCAACGAAACTATATATACGTATAAATGTATGTACATCTACATGGTGCCGGCACCGGTGCCGGCACCGACACTGTATATACGTATAAATGAGCGTATATCTACATGGTATGTGATATTAAAAAACGCTACGTAAATATAACCGTGTGAAGTGATTTGATATGTATATCGCATAACAGAATGATTAAATACCATAATAAAAAAATCAATACATGAATGAAAAAATCTATAAATATTGGTTGGGTTGGGTTAGATTGAACAGATCTTTGAACCTAACATCGCTTATAACTGGTCCACATTGAAAAACTTTGCAACAAATGAAGTGAATTTGTTCTTTCATAACCTACATGCTGAGTCTCATCCAAACATGTAATGGAGTTATCGATAAAATTCTGGAACCTAAACATCTGCACAAGGATATTTGCTGGATCAAAATTAGAGAAGTGTATTCAAACTGCTAATAATATGTTAAATGTACAGCCCAAGTGGAGAGATTCATACATATCAATACCATACATAAGCATCAAACTTGAATGAAAATACACAACTATTGTTAGGTTGTCTGTTAGGTTAGGTTTCCTAGTTATTAATGTTTCTTGCAGTGTATCGTAACAATTTTTGCATTCATTGATATTGATCTATGTTGTCGTACATTGAAATATATTTAGCTAATTATGTACCTCAGGCATGGTTAATATCCTAGATCGTGTTGACTGCGTACTTTACATCACAGATCTGTAGTAAAAATGTTAGAGCGGATTTATTCAATATTCGTCATAATAGACAAAAATGGGAGGAGAAACACATATATCGTTACAACAACAAAAATCTTATTCTAACAGTTAAACCGTACATTAAACTTACTAACACTCTAACGCCCATAACAATCACTGACATTTGCGATAAGCTTACATAATCGCTATGAACTTTACAGTCTAGTAACGAGCGATCACCTAGCATTACTTGAAACTAGTCGATATCACTGGACTTGTAACAAGCAAGCCAAAAAATAAATTATATATAGGTACATAAACAGGCAAATATTGGCAAAAACTATAGAGCCAAGTGGAGAGGTTTGAAATGAATGAAACTTAAATCAATGAAGAAATACATAACATAAGCATGAAAACGGAAAAAAAATGTATATATAATCCATGATTGGAATAGGTTAGGTCAGATTAGGATGGGTTAGGCTTACGGCCAATCTACATTACAAACCTTTAGCGAAAAGCGCTACAGTGGATATTGTGATTGCTCGAATGAATCAGATTTTGTGAATTGGAACGCAACCTTATAACAGAGCCTGAATTGATCAATAATTTCTGTACAAACTGCAAGCGGATCACAAACATTCATATCACACGTGATCTGATGTGATATTAATTTAATATCACACGTGATCTGGTTCACGGAAAATTGTAAACTAACAACAGTCATGCTGAAAATACCTGATATTCAAAACTAACACCGAGTTCATGCATGATAAAGAAAAAATATTGCGGTAATCGTTCAAATCTATAACAAATTCTTAGACCTATTTGAAGCTATGACTCTAGTAGGACAAAATTGAAGCCCACTGTGTCATAACAACGAACTCAACAATGCTTTACTGGGTCACTTCTCAGCAACCAAGCACTGATATATAACAAATTTAGAGGTAGCACCCAGTCGTGGTATAATACCTCAGACATACCATGCTTCTGTTTAGTCCATCATCTCTGAACAATGTTGAGCGAAGTCACCTCCTGGACACAACCAAGAATCTATACACAGGTACAGTTGTCATGAATGGGCCAATCACGAGTCTCAAAGGGTGTGACCATAAAAACCTCGGCATCTGTTTACTGGAGACCTAAGTAGATCACTTCAACGATGAGCAGCTTGTCGCATAGTCTCTCCAACAAACCCATGGAACTTAAGACCGACATCCACAAGAACTTACAAATTCTCGTTGAACATGGATGAACTTCAAATGACAACCAAAGAGTGTGAACCGCCTCAACACCAGGACTCATCCATTCAGTTAATCGTCTTCTAAAACGGTTAATTACATACTTGCTAGGGTTCAATGACAAAATTCCACAAAGATGCAGTACGGATTTACACCTCTAAACATACATTCCTATGATTATCGTGGAAAAAATCATACTACAATAATAAAAGACCTACGTAATTCCTTACTCTGCTCTAACAACCATTGAAAATTTCAATCCACTATGGTATTAATGATAGTAAATCGGGCTATTTATACAAATAAACGTAAACGCAACGAGCATTTGCCTAGGGGACCCTCTGACTTCTCCTTAACATTTATATTGAAGTATGGTCCAACAATAAACATACACTAATCTAAAAAGAAGACCAAATTCCAACAAAACGAATCTTCTATATCTTGATATCCACGTCAAATATCGGACCTGGATGTAAAAAGATGCAAAAAACACTAAAAATATACAACATGTAACTAAATAATACCTGAACTAATGTTCTAAATTGATGATACAAACGTAAAATATCCTAATATTCCTATAATTGTTTAAATATCCAATACCTAGCATCGAAAATGGAAACTGTACAGAGAACATACAGAACTGAATAAATATACTCAAACGCTCAAGTTATAATATAGCAAAATATCGAATCCCTACCATATCTAAAACATACATTAAAACCCATGATGTACGAGAAAATAACTAGCATGTAACCAACCAAACAACTAACGTGAATAAGTTACCATGACATGTGACTGATTTACATAACTGAAACATTTAGTAAATTATGTGGAATACTTCTACTCGAACACCCTATACAATATACAAATCTGATGAAATTATTCTCTAACTCAGTCCAAAACAGGCTTAAAGGAAATCTTCTTTAACTAAAGTAACCACGGCCTAATAT
>SDVV010034569.1:0-11158 GCA_016164225.1 Gammarus roeselii
ATATTCATATTTGAGCTTCATATTAATCAACTGTTAATATAACGACTTCGATTTGGGTAAATGAAGAAATTAAACTAACAGAGATGAGACAAAAATACCTACTTTCACTTCCGATTGCATCCCATTTTTCAAGACCTTTCTCTGCCAGACCCAATGGACTATGTTGTTTTGTTTCCGTCCGTCTTGAGCTCAGGGCAGAGCAGCCACAAATGTTCGCACCCGCGTCTCATCTAAACGTTTCTTTGTATGTGCAGCACGGCAGTATTCCTTGAGGTGATGGTTCTAGTGCTCCCGAGCGTGGCACTGTTTACTATCCTACACGACAGCCTGGTGCTGGTGACTGGCACCCTCACGCTGGCAGCTGCAGTGGCTGTGGCAGCGACGGGTGGACGATTCACCGAGACACAAGTGAGAGCTGCAAGTACAGATGGATAAAGTTCTTCATAAACACACAGATGGCATAATATCGAGTAGAACAGTATACCATAAATGTACGGTGTATAATAAACTAAAACAGTCTGATCAGACTGACCTTTCATCAGCACGAGTGCATTGCTATTTTTGAGAGAATAACATCTCAGATTAGGAAGAATCACAATCTACTTCTACCTTAAGTTTGAAACATTTTTATGCCAGATTAGTCCATTTATTGGCCTTGATCATCGTCAGCCACAACAAACATTTGAAAGTAGATTGGATAAGTACCTTAGTTGTGTTTCTCTTATTTGTCGATACTCTGGCTGTTAGTCAGCTGACCGAACAACTATGAGTTTGCTCATTGGCTGGTACTTTCTACATACGCTTGCCAGTGTTAATACCCTGAGCTGAATAAAAATCGAAGTCTAGTGTTTCACCCCTGATTGCTGAATAAAATTGGTAAAAATTCCGGTCAATTTAATCAAGCAAGCGTTAAAAACGTCCTTCTCTTCCCCAGCACCCTGCCTCCCTCCCTGGTCCTCGCCTCTGCGTCACCCTCGTGAGAGCTGTCGTGGGTCTTTCCACCGTCATCGCCATACTCGCCGTCGACTTCCATGTCTTCCCACGCCGGTTAGTGCACCTCTTTGACTCTAACAGTCAGTCATATTTCATCCAATCTAATCTTTGTACGATGAAATTGTGCCTCTCTAAATAATCATAATGAATATTCTGAGATTCTGTAGCCGCATTGTGAGCATTTGTATCGAAAGTCATGTGGTAGCTGCAATACCTCATACGAGTGTTCAATTTTGCATCTTACTAACGAATACTTCTGAGCTGTTTTTTAGGTTTAATCTTCAACAAAGAAAAGAAGATAATCTGTTGCAAATTTTATTAATTAGTCGAAATTAAGAGGTAGAGTGCAACCAATAATAGCATTGCTTAACTGGTTATTTTCCCGACAATATTGGACAAGGATATTTTCCTACTTAACGTTACTTGAAATTTTTCTATTATAATTTGCTACATATACTAAATTAAATATGTTCCTTGAAGTTTTTCTTTGCCGAGGTACATGGAGAAATATTCAATCTTTCAATCCCAAGGCAGATTAGCTAAAAGATGTACATAGACTATATCTTTCTCTGAAACTGATCATCACCCCGGTATACTACTCCTCACTCCTATGCTGTTGGCCCACGTCAGGTTCGCCAAGACGGAACAGTTCGGGTTCAGCTTGATGGACGTGGGGGCATCATCCTTCTTGCTCATTAACGCCGTTGTGGACGCTCGACCTTCACATAAGGCCTCGTGAGTGTTGGGACTCGTTATGTTAACGTTCACTGCTTAGGACATTGACTCGGTAGCTCTGTTAACCCTGTTCCTTTTATTTTATCGTGTGTGGCAGCAGTAGACATAAGAAACCCTTTGCAACTTTCACCAAAGCTGAATGAGAGAATAGTAAAGGTCACATGCACACTAAAAGAGCCAATCACCAAGATAGGAATAAATTAACCCTCCTGCCTGATTAGTACAAAACTGTTTGATTACGATGTTATAGTTTCATGGTCCGTGTTCTATTTCCTTGTTAGGGATTGTAATCTAAGAGTGTGCCATAGTTGGATGGTGGGTGTTCTATTTCCTTGTTAGGGATTGTAATCTAAGAGTTTGCCATTGTTTGATAGTCCGTGTTCCATTTCCTTGGTAGGGATTGTAATCTAAGAGTGTGCATCTTGAAAATCACCGATCTGTGAGGTGAGAAAATTCTGTTCGAAGCAAAGCACCAACTCAACAACCATTGACTAGTACAGATACAAATACAGACACTAGGCCGAAGTCCCCCAGCAAAGGGGGTGGCCGACGGCAAGGCGCACCTCATACTCTCATACACTCACACTCTTACACCTTAGCTCTTTGGCGCAAAAGGGTCCGGCCGGGGACCCCGCAACACACCCTCCGGGTCATGAGTGCCGTTCGAGGTCTGTGTCGGCAGCAGGGCCCGACAGCGTGACAGGTTTACCCCTGCTGCGTCATGATGACTGCCCCCCCCCCCTCCCCCGCCCACGACCATCTCGTCTCTCAACGATATGCCTAGGGCGGGAAAGTACATCAGGGTAGCGTCAAAACTCATCCGTTTACTATCATTCTCTATTCACGCCTATCCAGCACACGCTCTCTCGCTACCTCCACACTCACGTCTCTCCTTCCTTACGCCTGCTTCACACCATCCATCCACCCAAACTTCGGTCTCCCTCTAGGCCTACGTCCACTCGCCTCTGACTTCAATACATTTTTCACCCATCTCCCTTCATCCATCCTCACCATGTGCCCGAACCATCTCAGAACACGCGAATCAACTCTTGACTAGTAAAGATAAGTAAAATATAATCTTGAATCCTTGAAAACCTTCTCCCATCTCCGAGCAGAACACAGTCCCTGGTTCAGAGTGGTGCCGTTCTGGTGTGCCTGGGCATAGTTCGCCTCGTCTCTCTAGCAGCCACAGACTACCAGCAACACGCCTCGGAGTACGGTCTCCACTGTAATTTTTTCTTCGTTCTTGCCGGCGTCAAGGTGAAAATGATTCAGAAATATATCCGAAATGTATCTAGTATAGTTTGATCTATCTGCTGTCACTATATTTGTTAAGTAATCTTGATCAAACCTTAACCTGGTTCTACATGAACTAATCACGAAGCTTCTAAACTAATTTTTGACTATCTAGACCTGTCTGAACTAACCTTTCACTAAATCTATTCAAACTAACCCTGGACTAAAACTACCAAACCAAACCCTTGATTAGACCTATCAAAACATACTTGACTAGACCAGTCGAAACTAACCTTTGATTAGACCTAACTGACTAACTCTGAACTAGTCATATTTAATCTATCCTGTTACAGTTGAACTAATCATGGGCTCAATCTATGTTAACTAATCTTAGACTAGACATATCTGAACTATATTGGACCACTTAAACTATCCTGGACTAGACCTATCGAAACTAACTCTGGGCTAAATTAATTTTAATTAACCCTGGATTAGACATCCACAGTCTCCTCGTCCAATTCAACTAATCCTGAACTACAACTACCCACACTAACCTTTTGCAAGACCAATCCCAACTAACCCTTGACTGGATCTATCTAAACTTACCCTTGATTAGACCAATCTAAACTAACCCTTGACTACACCTAGTCAAATTAATTCTGGACTTGACCTAATTAAACTATTCTGGTCCGATCGAAGTAACCGTGGACTAAACTTATCTAAACAATCATGGTCAAATTGACCAATCCTGTATTTGACACTATCTAATTAACTATCGACTAGATCTCTCAAAACTAACTTTTGACTAGATCTTTCAAAACTAACTTTTGACTAGATCTCTCAAAACTAACTTTTGACTAGATCTCTCAAAATTAACTTTTGACTAGATCTTTCAAAACTAACTCTTGACTAGATCTCTCAAAACTAAACTCTTCACCAGATCTATCTGATCTAACTCTTAACTAGACCTACCAGAAGTGACCCTGGATTAGACCTATTTAACCTAACCTGGACTAGACCTATATAAACCTTCCTCGTCTGACGAAACTAACCTTTTTCTAGTCCTATCTAAACTAACTTTAAACTAAACCTATCTATACTATATTATCCTGGACTAGATCTATCTGAACCATCCCGGTCTGATTGAGCTAATCCTGGACTTGAGTTATCTAATCTAACTCTGGACTAAACTCTACCCAAACTACCAAAGTAACCTTGGACTTGACCAATCTAAACTAACCTGGACTATACCTAACTAAACTTATTCTGGATTAGAATTTTCTTAACTAGCCCTGTGCTAGACTTACTTGAACTTATCCAGTACTATACCTATATAAAGTAGCCCCGAACTAGACTTATCAAAATTATTCATGTCCTGTTAAACTAATCCTGGACTAGACCTACCTAAACTAATCCTGGACTAGACCTACCTAAACTAACCTTTGACAAATCTTATCTAGTTTACTTTGAACTAGACCTATCTAAACTATCCTAGTAGGTATAATTAAACTAATCTAGGACTAATTTGTACAATTGCAATTTTTTATTTAAACAATATATATAATCATCTTACCCCGCTGCTCATTTTAGTCTATTAAAAAATAGCATGCACTCAAGTATCAATTAACAACAACGCTAATAGAAAAAGAAATGCGCGAGGCCTAATCAGTTCTTCATTTGTCAGCAACAAAAAACTTCCTTACGTTCAAAAGTATACTGGATAAGTAACTTGGTTGTGTTTCTTGAATTAGTGGATACCCTGGCTGTGAAATGAATGCTGTACTGACGTGTTCCGCCAACAAGCAAATTTGACATCATCATGCAAGTGGAAATGTTACAACACGAGAACCTACAACAAAGAAACTCAATTTAGTTAAAATGTATCTCCGTGATGAATATCATCATATACTTTGATTAATTGTTCACTTGTTAAAACTTCTCATACACATTTTTTTGTTAATAATTTGATAAGCTCTTTAACTGTGAAACTGGTATAGATACCGACAAATAGCTGCATTTCCCGAAAGGACACATCAAATCTTAACACCTAAAGTACTTAATGCTCCAGCCGGACCTTTTTGCGCAAAAAGAGTAATTTTGTTTTTAAAGTGAATGAATGAGAGGAGTGTGAGATGCGCCTTGTCGTTTACCACTCCACTTCTTGGGAGATTCTGCCTAGTGGCTGTATCTCTACTTTCAAAATTCAACTATAGCATTTTCTGTCGCAAAATTTCCATTACATTTTTGGTCCATCTTATTGCAGTTACTCGTCGCCCCCTGGTGCCGACTGCTGAACGTTCCGCTGCTGTGCCTCGTTGCTACTCTCCTCACTCTTGTGCAGCATTACAACACAACCACTCTGCAAAACTGGGTGTTGTCCGATTTACCGAGGTGATTTGATTTCCGCGGCTGTTGAAACGTCAATTCTAGGGGTAGCAACCAAGTCACACATTAATTTCCTTTGTAATGCCAGATGAAAACAGGTTTTGTTCGGTGTCTCGATACATATTTTCACTTGACTTACGAGTTTCGAGTAGGTTCCTTAGATGTACGATCCTCGTTTTTTCCACCGCTCGGATATTGACTTTTGTGCAGGGAGGGCCTGTTATTGGCCAACAGGGAGACGCTGGTGGCGGCTCCGGGCCATGCAGCCCTGTACTGCTGGGGCACGCTTGTAGGGAGATTCGTCTTTGCCGACAAGTGAGTAAATTGTTTAATTAGTGCAGTTCCGTAACTCTCATTTGCTTCCATGACGATTAAAATTGCCTCAGTTATTAACTACCTCTTCTAAGTGCACACTTTTTAAGTAGTAAGGTTTGTCGACTATGTGCTTCACTCGGCAGTATTCTACATTTGAGTGCAAAGGATAATGTTTTCAACCTCTAGGGAGACTGGTGACATTTATTTTCGAACAACATTGTCTAGACAGTCCATGTCAGTCTCCCACTGCAGACAGGGATGTTTTTGTGTCTGATTTATAATACCGTCGACATGATGAATACATTGATGGCTATAGCTATTTATCTTCTTCCTCGTTAAACCACAGAATCCCGCTTCGGGATACTTACATATATACATACACACACACACACAAATTACAGCATAGACTTTGGAAGTAAAATTGTACAGTTTGATCTTTTTCTATGTCAGGCATAATAATATCTCTACAAATGTTAATGCTAAATTACCCTCGAGGTTTGAAGATATTCTGCTGTCCTCTTTGGTTGCTAATTATCTAAAGCACTTGGAATAGCTTACACTTGTCATCGTTGCAGGGGAGCCTCTAGCGGCCGGTACCCCGCCTCCAGTCGTCATGTGCTGTTAGTGTCGTCAGCGGCCGCAACGGGAGTAGCGGCGCTGCTCTCGCTGCTCTGCGAGACTCTGCACGGGAACCCTTCACGCCGATTGGTCAACGCTGAGTTTGTGGTGTGGATGGTAAGGCGTTGTTGGATACATCAACTGCATGCCATAGCCCGGCAAAGCTCTGGTTCTCTAATGTAAAAGTGCACACCCTTTCCATCATCGATACGATTTGTTTTACGATTTTGTCTTTTATTTGTTTTGAAGCGTTTAAGTCTCACAACCTACCTCCAACAACATCCGACTAGTTCCGGTACAGTGGTCAGATCACCCCACCCACTAGGAAGGTCAACCTAACTACATGTACAGATCACACTGGGACGTCTTGAACTAAATAATCCAAGAATTCTTTTACATCTACATGAAAACTCTCTAATGTCCACCCACCCAATCTGCAATTCGAGTGTTTTAAACCCTGTGAATATATTTAGTATTCTAGTTCTTCGCGCCTCTCATATTCTTCCTTGGACATCAATCCAACCATGCCGACCATTCCATTCACTCTTATAAGTAGACACAGCAGCGAAATAAAACACGTTTATCTCCTAAGAATAACAATGCTAGCTAAACTTTTTACCCTGTCAAATTTTTGACTTACCACTTCATTAACCAGTTACATTAAGAGTTCCTGCAATTCATGTAGCACTCGCACATACTTTTGACGTTCTCCGCGTAAAGGGCATTGACTTTACGCACTAGTAAACCTGACTGTAACATATTAACTAACAGGTGTTGGGCGCATTGCCCTCGACACATTTAGGACGACGGCGTATCTTCAGAGCTCTAGAGCAGGGTGGCTTGAGAGCTAATCGTTCTTGCTGTCACCCGAGGGATGCTGGGACCATATGGCCTTGGCACCTTAGGAGTTCCTGTACCTCCTGTGGCGCACGTGCACTTGACTTAAGAAGTTCGGCGCCAGAAGGACGCCGACTCTTATCTCTCTAGAAAGCCTCGTCACTCAAATGTTATCGAATCTAAAGATGTCTGTATTTTATGCTGCGGGAGTGCGTTGTTGAAGAGCTTTTGGTCTAGCTGATGGCTATGGTGAAAGCTGATGTAAGGGTATGGCCAATGATTGGGCCAATCTGTACCTTGTGGTGGTGCTTAAGTATCTTCCTATTGTCTAAGTGGTGTCGTTGGTGGCAAGGTTTAAAATAGTGCTTGTTGATGGTCTGAGTGGGGTGTGAGTGTTGGGTGGCAGTATTGCCTGATGTATGCCTATATTGTTTGTGTTTTTGTTGTTGAGGCTCCCTATAAGATTCCATAATTTTGATGACGAGGTTCGGAAGTGGGTGTTTGCCAGCACTTCTCGCCACAAGTTCGTCTGTTGCTCACGAATGTATGCAGCTATTCCTGAGTTTAAGGTTCGAATCTGTATGATTCTGTTCAGGTAGTGCAGGCGATATTGGAGGGAGTGGTTGTTAGGTGTGGGAGTGAGTGAGGTGGCGAGGCGTTTGTAGAATAGGGAACTTGTGACGACATGTGCGCGGATAGGAGCCGCCCAGGGTGAGGGAAGGGTGTTGATGTCAAGGTCTGTATTACGTTGTGGTTTGTGTGGCAGTTGATGCATTGTCACCCATGGGGTATATTTCTATTGTTTTGGACACTAGGCCATTGTTTTTTGAAATGTGTCTAAGTCCCACATCCACACTGACGTGCCAACGCGACGCATGTTAGGGCGTCCCAACGCGACGAGCGTTGGGACCAAGGTTATATTCTATGTCACCGTCTTGGGGAAGGAGGAAGAGAAGGAACGCCGGTCTTTGTTCACGTCCCCCCCGTTTGGACTGAAAACTGTAAAAATGCGTTGCGGCTTCGGAGTCAGGCGTTTTATCGGCGGGCAACGCACAGGTGGCGTCCACGTCGAGGCTATCAACGACGACAAAGAAATTTGGCTGAAGCCGGGCCCCAGACTCCGCCACCGCAAGCAGGCCATCTTGTGATATCCGCACGACGCTCGTAGGCTCCCTCGTTGAACGAGGGAGACTATGATATTTCAGTAGGTGGTGGCAGGAATGGGCCGGGTACTCAGTCTTGTTGAATTGTGCCCCCTTCATATCAGAAAGGCTTCTGTATTCTTTTCTTTGTATGGAGTTCATGTGCGTTGGAGGAACAAGGTCAGAGGACCCGGTACTGTTACAGATACAGACACTGCGCCGCATACCCCAGAAAGGGTGGTGGCCGACGGTAAGGTGCACCATACACCCTCATACGCTCACACTCACACAACTTAGCCCTTTTGTGCTAAAGGGTCCGGCCGGTACCCCCGCAACATACACGAGTGCAGTCCAAGGGTCCTTCGTCAGCAGCAGGGCCCGACAGTTTTCACAGTCATAATGCCTCCCCCCACCCACGACCATCCCGACAGCGGGATGCCAAGGGCGGGAAAGCACATCAGAGCAGCGTCAAAATCAACCATTCACAACCATTCTCCACTTACGCCTGTTCATTGCACGCGCTTTCGCCACCTCCACATTCATGTCTCTCCTACCCAACGCCTGCTTCACACCATCCATCCACCCAAACTTCGGTCTACCTCTAGGCCTGCGACCACTCGCCTCCGCATTCATCACCCTTTTCACCAATCTCCCTTCATCTATCCTCTCCATGTACCCGAACCACCTCAGAACACGCGAATCCACTCTGTCCTCCAACTTCTTCACCATCCTTGTTCTGATTCGAACCACGTCGTTTGTGATCCGGTCTCTCAGCGTTACTCCAGCCATGCTCCTCAGACATTTCATCTCCATACTCAAACATTTCATATCAAGATTAGGGGTCCCCCAAGGTAGCGTCCTTTCGTGTGCTCTATTCGCGATTGCCATTAATGGGATCACGGGGGTGATCCCTCCCTCCGTGAATGGGTCACTGTACGTTGATGATTTTATGATATACGCATCGGCGCCAGTTGTCTCCCAACTCCAACGTAAACTGCAGAGTGCAATTGCCCAGGTGGTTGCCTGGACAGAATCTCGAGGCTTTGAAATATTTAAAAGCAAAACATGTGCACTTCATATCCATCGGTCTCGCACACACACGGAACCAGACCTCAGACTTTATGGAGAAATGATTCTTTTCCCACCTACAGTCTGCTTTCTAGGACTAATATTCGACCAGAAACTAACCTGGAAGTACCACGTGCAGCAGCTTAAGATAGTCTGCTTACAGCGATTTGTCATTCTTCGGATCGCATCGCACTTCACCTGGGGTGCAGATAGAATAACACCACTACAACTTTACCGCGCTATCATCCGGTCCAAACTGGACTATGGGAGCGTGATCTATGGCTCCGCAAAACCAAATATTCTCAAGACGCTGGAACCAGTTCATAATGCCGCCCTTCGCGCTTGTACTGGAGATTTCCGCTCCTCCCCTATTGTCAGCCTTCTTTGTGAAACTGGTGAGCCTAGTCTTGCCCTGCGACGGGAACAAATTGACCTCCAATTTTATTGTCATGTTCTTGCTCGCCCAACCTCCCCTACGTGTACCACAATCCGACAGCGCCACCCCAATCTTGCTCCTTCTTCGAGCTTCTCAAAACGTATCGAGCTTCTCACTGCTGAGCTTGGACTACCACACATCATGGTGGACCCTCTCCCACGAGATGCTATTCCCATCTGGCGTTTACCTGAAAATATGCTCTGCCCTCACTATTTTACTGGCCGAAAGGCAGATGTTGCGCCCCAAAATCTTCGAGTTATTTTTATAGCCCATGCGGAGACTCATCACGCTGAGAGCTTGCATATCTTCACTGATGGATCAAAAGATGACGATGCAGTGGGCTGTGCAGCGGTGCTCCCCGGGCGCGTCGTCACTAGGAAACTCCCGACATCAGCGTAAGTTTTCACTGCTGAACTCACGGCTATTGCCGATGCCCTCTTGGCGGCTGATACTCTTCCAGATGCCAATATCTCTATATTTAGTGATTCGCTCAGTGCGCTTCAAGTCCTGGAGATCTTCAACAATTGCCACCCTATTGTTTCAGCAATCATGCGCTGGCTTGTGCGATTGTCCAGAAACAAGAACGTTCGTATATGCTGGGTTCCAGGCCACTGTGGGGTGGTGGGAAATGAGCGGGCGGACGAAGCGGCGCGAAGAGCTGCAGCGGCGTCTGACCCAGCAGAACAGCGTCCACTCCCATATAAAGACTTTTACCCAGCGATTGGAAGAGCTGTGCGAAATAAATGGAACATGGAATGGTCTGATGTTCCTATGAGCAATAAATTGCGTACTATTAGAGACACAACCATACCCTGGGTCTCATCAAGCAGCCGATCTCGACGGAATGAGGTAACTCTATGCCGATTGAGAATAGGACATAGCAGACTAACGCACTCACACCTAATGGAGGTGTCGCCACCTCCTTACTGTATGGACTGTCTAGTCCCTCTTACAATAGCCCATGTCTTGGCAGAATGCCCCACATGGACGGAATGTCGGCGCACATACTTCCCCGGGAGCCGGTTCCTGGACCTTCCTAATATACTCCGCCTAATGCTTACTGAGTTCCCTCAGAGACAATTCAGTGCGGAACCACTTCTCAGCTACCTCCAAGAAACCGGCCTCCTAACTGAAATCTGATCTGTTGTGAATTGATCATACTCGATCTTACTTACCAATAAACTCCTCCATCCCGGAGGACCACCGTTTTCTTTGCTCACTTAGAGCAGGCCACATTTGTGACCTCTCTATATATCCCTATAAACAGTAATGACCTGAGCATGCCGTGAGTTGAAACAATTCCGGTGACTGAGGATGATTTGTCGATGACTTGATGCAGCGCTGGCTGCTGGTTTGACGTTCGGTGCCAGAAGGACATTGACTCCAGTGCACT
>SDVV010034570.1:0-11158 GCA_016164225.1 Gammarus roeselii
TATAGCGCTTCACTTTTGTCATTTTCCCCATACACATGTGATGCATGTGGGTGCATGTTTGGGGTCGCCACTTGATTGCAACCTCTCTCGATACGATCTGTTAGAGATTATTTGTTTATGGAGAATAACAAGCTCTACTGTTCTCTGACATTCAATTATTGTTCGTTAGTATCAATAATGAACATTAACTAGAAATATATTTTATTCGGTGGGTATTTATCATACTTGAATAGATGAGTTCGAATCGCTTTAGGATTAAGTTTTTGTGTAGTTATTTGAGCATGGGGATGAGTGTAGGGACGGTTCGGCCGTCAGCCATCCTTATTTGAGCATGGGGATGAGTGTAGGGACGGTTCGGTCGTCAGCCACCCTTATTTGAGCATGGGGATGAGTGTAGGGACGGTTCGGCCGTCAGCCACCCTTATTTGAGCATGGGGATGAGCGTAGGGACGGTTCGGCCGTAGACCACCCTTATTTGAGCATGGGGATGAGTGTAAGGACTGTTCAGCCATCGATCACCCTTTTTTGAACATGGGGATGAGTGTAAGGACGTTCAGCCGTCGACCATCCTTATTTAAGCATGGGGATGAGTGTAAAGAGTGTTCAGCCGTCGGCCACCCTTATTTGAACATGGGGATGAGTGTGAGGACTGTTCAGCCATCGACCACCCTTATCAGAGCATGGGGATGAGTGTAGGGACGGTTCAGTCGTCGGCCACCCTTATTTGAGCATGGGGATGAGTGTAGGGAAGATTCGGCCGTCGGCCACCCTTATCAGAGCATGAGGATGAGTGTAAGGACGGTTCAGTCGTCGGCCACCCTTATTTGAGCATGGGGATGAGAGTAGGGACGGTTCAGCCGGCGGACAGGCTTCAGCTTGAGGGGTGCGGCGGTGTGTGTAAATGATGTTAAGGCAGCGATATAGATCTCGGCCAACATTTAAAAGATGTTGGAGACAATCTTGCAAGTAAACTACGCTATTGTCATGGGCATTGATCTAGAAAATCACAGTATTCAAATTGATTATATTTTGATCATCATAATTACCAAATCTGATTTTTTTTGATATTCTGTGCCCATTTAAAAATAATATTAAAGGGAATTATTAAATGAGCTAATAAATCCTATTGGACCGCTGCGCCATGCCGCCGGTAAATAAATCCTATTTATTCTGATATACATCCGAATAGTACCTGCATCCTCCATACTCCGATGCGAATGCGGATGCGAATGTAAGCATGATGTTAAATTGCGGATTCGAAGGTCAAATTATACAGATGCTTCACGGATGCGGATATCCGTCCACCAGTGATTTGATAGTAATGCTTTCTTAGTCGACTGTTTCGCACACACTGATATAACCCGTGTGTCTGTGACGGGCTCCCGTCTAGAGAGCGTCGCAGAAAGGACAGGAGTTGCAGTAACGATGCTGTAGGATGTGTACGGGTGACGTGCGAGGAGCACATCCTTCCAGCCCAGTATATGCTAGGCCAATCAGGGATGAAACAGCTTGAATGATACTCAGACTGAGAATGGAACAAAAACGATGACAGCGACGGATGGGAGCGTGGATGGTTTGAGCCTATGGCATCACTCGACGAGACTATAGCATCACTCAATCAGCCTATGTCATCACTCGACGAGCCTATAGCATCACTCGACGAGACTATAGCATCACTCGATCAGCCTATGTCATCACTCGACGAGTCTACAGCATCACTAGACGAGACTATAGCATCATTTGAAAAGCCTATGTCATCACTCGACGAGCCTATAGCATCACTCGACGAGCCTATAGCATCATTTGAAAAGCCTATGGCATCACTCGACGAGCCTATGGCATCACTCGACGAGACTATAGCATCACTCGATAAGCCTATGTCATCATTCGACGAGCCTATAGCATCACTCGACGAGCCTACAACATCATTTGAAAAGCCTATGGCATCACTCGACGAGCCTATGGCATCACTCGGCGAGACTATAGCATCACTAGATAAGCCTATGTCATCACTCGACGAGCCTATAGCATCACTCGACGAGCCTATAGCATTACTCGATAAGCTTATGTCATCACTCGACGAGCCTATGGCATCACTCGACGAGACTATCGCATCACTCGATAAGCCTATGTCATCACTCGACGAGCCTATAGCATCACTCGACGAGCCTATAGCATCAGTTGAAAAGCCTATAGCATCACTCGACGAGCCTATGGTATCACTCGACGAGACTATAGCATCACTCGATAAGCCTATGTCATCACTCGATTAGCCTATAGCATCACTCGACGAGCCTATGGCATCACTCGACGAGACTATACCATCACTCGATAAGCCTATGTCATCACTCGACGAGCCTATAACATCACTCGACGAGCCTATAGCATCATTTGAAAAGCCTATGGCATCACTCGTCGAGCCTATAGCATCACTCGACCAGCCTATGTCATCATTCGACAAGCCTATGTCATCACTCGACGAGCCTATGGCATCACTCGACGAGCCTATGGCATCACTCGACAAGCCTATGTCATCACTCGACGAGCCTATAGCATCACTCGACAAGCCTATGTCATCACTCGACGAGCCTATTTGATCACTCGATGAGCCTATATCATCACTCGACAAGCCATGTCATCACTCGACAAGCCTATGGCATCAATCGACGAGCCTATGTTATCACTCGACGAGCCTATGTCATCACTCGACGAGCCTATGCCATCACTCGACGAGCCTATGGCATCACTCGACGAGCCTATGGCATCAGCCGACGAGCTTATGACATCACTCGACGAGCCTACGCCATCACTTGACAAGCCTATATCATCACTCGACGAGCCTATGGCATCACTCGACGAGCTTATGACATCACTCGACGAGCCTATGCCATCACTCGACGAGCCTATAGCATCACTCGACGAGCCTATGGCATCACTCGACGAGCCTATGCCATCACTCGACGAGCCTATGACATCACACGACGAGCCTATGGCATCACTCCAATCAGAGCATTCCATGTTGTCCGATTGGGAATGTGTTTACAACATACGAAGTCATGTTCTATATCTGTTCTATGTTCTATATCTATATTATTAGGTTACAATGATAAGGACAGCTCAATGAGCATCGAGGTTACAATGATAAGGACAGATTAATGAGCATTGAGGTTACAATGATAGGGGCAGATCAATGAGCATTGAGGTTACAATGATAGGGGCAGATCAATGAGCATTGAGGTTACAATGATAAGGACAGATTAATGAGCATTGAGGTTACAATGATAAGGACCGATTAATGAGCATTGAGGTTACAATGATAAGGACAGATTAATGAGCATTGAGGTTACAATGATAAGGACAGATTAATGAGCATTGAGGTTACAATGTTATGGGCAGATTATTGAGCATTGAGGTTACAATGTTATGGGCAGATTATTGAGCATTGTGGTTACAATGTTATGGGCAGATTATTGAGCATTGAGGTTACAATGTTATGGGCAGGTTATTGAGCATTGAAGTTACAATGTTATGGGCAGATTATTGAGCATTGAGGTAACAATGTTATGGGCAGATTATTGAGCATTGAGGTTACAATGTTATGGGCAGATTATTGAGCATTGATGTTACAATGTTATGGGCAGATTATTGAGCATTGAGGTTACAATGTTATGGGCAGATTATTGAGCACTCTAGTGCAATGTGCTTGGAAGTTTCGAAGAATTATTGTTCAGTTCATTGGAAAACGATTTTATTGGTAAGTCCCCGTTACGTCCTCTCACAAGAGGTCTTCTTCAGGAGTTTATAAGCCGAGGGAAAAATGAACATTTTTGAACATGTGTGTGAATACAATGCAAGGAAATACAAATTTGTTACAGTAGTTCTTGTTGCTGTTTCATGTTTCCAGGGAGGGGGCCCGTTATTTCAACGACTGGCTATGACGTCAGCGTCAGTAGTGACGTAACCATGTTCATGGTCAATGCGCGGGGCGTTGAAATACTATACAAATTAGGTATACAATATAAAATAGGTATCGGACTACCCATTGAATACGAATGTTTTAGGTGCAAAACTGGCAGACGCTCCCCCGAAGGAGTGATGACCAATTACACTGCTCTCGACTTTAGGTACTGCCTTGCTGATGTGTTGTGTGCCATCCAATTACAGTAGTCGTTGAATTAACAAGGTGAATAATTGTATCGATAGCTTCTAAACCATCCCTATAGTTTGGAAGGGCCGGCGAGAGGGCGGAATGTTGACTCGAAAATGAAGCAATTTTTCAAATAGCTTGCTGGTTATTTTCTCTGATTTGCAAATAGACGGGATTTATGATGTACCCTCACACGAGCAATTGTGCTTGAGATGAGCCCCTTGATCTGATTTAATCCCACTACATCATGCCAAATCCCCTTCTCATCCAGAGGCACTAGGAGGGAGACGTTCCTCCAATGTCTTTGCTTCCCTATAATATGTTCATAGTATCGTGTTACATAACTTTACCAAGAAGAGCTGCTCTCTCTCAGCGATATTGATGACGGACGTATGATAACAGGAATGTGTTGGTAGATGTCATACGCTTTAATTTGGAACTGCCCAATCTACAATAAATCTAAATATTAGAAGGTTTTCAGAAGTTTATTCATGTAGAATGACATTTTTACAAAGTTACTGAACTTACAACATAAATCGATACACATGAGCAACGTCTCATATGAGCCACATATGAGCCACTTCTTCGTTGGCGTATAAAGTTCTGGGGAAAACGTAATGTATAAATTTTCCTCTTACCGATTGATGAACATTGTAAGAAAACACTTTTGGTTGTTTTATAGTTCAATAAGAAAAATGGGTTGCATTGAAAAAAATATTCATCCAAAAAATACGTTAAGTCAATGTTAATTTTTATCCATGTTTGTCTGTAAAATCAACATAAGTTCACTGGGTGTGAGCAGGTATATTTGAAAATTTTCAGTCTTTCTTCAGTAAGTGTGTATCTAGTCAAATTTACAGTTTTATTCCGCAAGTTGATGAATTAACAGACATAATCAGTCCAATTGAAATTTCAGATGCACTTTTGTATTTTTAAAACAATATTCTTAAGGTTGACTGCTTTTCCCTAATAGTGCGTGAATTTTTTTTTGAGGAGGCAACTACACTTCCCTCGCGGCTGAGTGACGACCGACGGAGCAATGAGCGACAACTTCAATACCGCAATGACTTCAAGACCACTATAACAGGGCGTTGAATGACGCTCTAAAGCAACCCGACCACCTTCTCTCTCAGTCCTTCACGGAGAGAAAACCTTTAAAAATGGCTTGGAAAAGAGGCACCTCATTACGCCAGAATTTTATTCAAAGAGTTTTAAATCTTTAACATCAAGATAACATAACTGTGGAAGATTATATGGATGGGAAATGTTATGCTCTAAAAGAAGTTGTAATTAGTGAGTAATAGAGTGGAAGCCATGCATGCAGGGCCTCGGACACGGGGAATAGGGTAGAAGAAAGCTAACTTCGGCTCCTGCAAATACTGAGTCGATAAGGGAATTCCACAGGGCAACAGCAGTCGGGAGAAGAAACCTACCAGAGTGTGGAGTGCTACCCAGATTAGGATCAGGAGCAAAGTCACACAGTGAATCAATACAATGAGTGTTACGAAGAGGGGCATATCTATACTGAGCTAGTGCCCTATGAATGCTGTACTCCATGGAGTAAATATATATTCTACAAGACGCGGGAGACAGAAGCCCTGTGATGATGACTCAAATCACAAAAAAAGAAACACCACCAAGCAGGAATACAACACCAGTGAAGAGAGTAAAAAGAATCACAGAAGTAACAATACTTCGGTGGACACCTGCGGAAAGATCTATCAGAACACTACCAGCAACCACCATTCAATGTTGATGAAAACGGTTCAATCGCAACAGTGATCGAGTATCACCCTACAGAGCGAAGCTCGATTAGGAGCCTACGATGTTCAACAAGCTGAAATGCTTTACTAAACTCAAACTAGATAAGCCTTACCTCACTTCCTCGCACTTACAGTGCCGCCTAGAAGTGCGGCACAATGAGAAGGGCGTCACACATGCCAATTTCATTGTGAAAGGCTTACTGCTGAGATGGAAAAACACAGTTTGATTTATGAAATAAATACCCATGCAAGCATAAACTAGTCGTCCACAAGCCTTCGAAAGTAAATAGGTCGTGAAGATAAAACAATTTTTTTCCAAAAATTGTGAAAGCGGACCCATCGAAACAGCAGCACACTAGGAAACTGCCCGTGTTTGGCGTGATCCAGAACACGGCAGACATGTTAGGTGCAATAACATCACTAGCCCACTTTATCTGGTAGGTGGGCCAATTGGGTCCTGCCCCAGTTGATACAAAAGCTTATGATTTTAAATCATCCCTCATCACACTAACAGTGATTGCTGCAAAGTGACCCATGAGAGACTATTCTTCACAATACTCCTAGAAGGTATGAGGGGAAAATTTTGTGACCAGGAATAGTGAGCGCGATTATCGAGGAAATTACAATACGATCTTCATCAGAGCTGGGGCAGCCACTGGATTACGAATTATTGACCTACAATCGGTTCATTTTGCTATTTGAACACTTATTTGGCGAAGCCCAAATCATTCAAATAGGAGTAAATTATCACGAATTGGTTAAATGCAATAGAAATTCCATTTGGTATTTTCTCAGATTTTCATTGCCGGATCACACATTTTAATTTTGAAACGGACGGACACAGTATGTAGCGTTTGTTCTCTGTTTAATTTAGGATGAAACATCGTGTTATTCAGGAACGATCAACATTCACTCGAGATCGAGTGACGATCTGATGACACCACATCGTGCAGGCGCTCACGATTTGCAGACAGAAAAGCACCCTGTATTGAAACATTTTCTCAGTTGCTTTTGAATCAAGTTTGTGTTACTCATAAAAAAAAAGTGTACTAGAATTTGAATGAAAAAATATATGTTATTGAAGTCTATTGGTCTCAGTACATATATCACAATGCTATATGTACTGAGGCCGGTTTAATGAGCAATAGAGGCGAATACAAATTTGCCTACCTGTCAAAACAATACAAAAATTGTTCAAAAGAACTAGAAAAAAGCACTAAAATGCTTGGCTATATTATTATTCCAGAGCTGACAGGATAATTCAGAGAAATATGTTCAGGGCGACTGAACTTGTTCAATAGGTATTTCCTTTTATCCCGTATAAGATCGCAATTGTTTACCTATAGTTCAAATGAGTCATGGATTTAACAATGGTTTCACCTATTGAATGAACCTGTCTGAGGTTTGCACTAAATTTGTAACGTTAAATAAAAAATGGTTTTGTTCTGCTTGCTTAAGAAATGATAGATTTGATGTTAGGATTCGGATTCTTCAACGGATAATTCCAGTTCTTTCAGAGTGCAAAACAATGCTCATGTGAAGTGATGATTATTCATGGTGTCAATCAGCGTCTCGTATGAGAATTGATGATGTTTCATGGTGTTAATCAGCGTCTCGTATGAAAATTGATGATGCTATATGGTGTCAATCAGCGTCCCGTATGAGGATTGATAATGTTTCATGGTGTAAATCAACGTCCCGCATGAGAATTGAGGATGTTTTATGGTGTTAATCAGCGTCTCGTATGAGAAGTGATGATGTTTTATGGTGTTAATCAGCGTCTCGTATGAGAATTGATGATGCTATATGGTGTCAATCAGCGTTCCGTGTGAGGATTGAGGATGTTTCATGGTGTCAATCAATGTATCGTATGAGAATTGATAATGTTACATAGTGTCAATCAATGTACCGTATGAGAATTGTTAAAGTTACATGGTGTCTATCAATGTCCCGTATGAGAATTGATCATGTTACTTAGTGTTAATAAATGTCCCGTACGTCTCGTATGAGAATTGGTGATTTTACATGGTGTCAATCTATGTCCCGTCAACTTTACAATGGAACCCAGAAACTCAATCATGCTGAATTCGGATCGATGGAAAACCCAGGGAGGTTGTCGATTCGTTTTCACCTTTGGACAATATTCCTCTTGCCTCCTCCACAATCCCCCCGTCTGCGCTATCTTGACAATATTCCTCTCGCCTCCCCCACAATCCCTTGTCTGCACTGTCATGACACTATTCCTCTCGCCTCCCCCACAATCCCTCGTCTGCGCTGTCTTGACAATATTCCTCTCGATACCCACACAATCCCCCGTCTGCGCTGTCCTGACAATATTATTCGCGCCTCTCCCTCTATATTCTACGTCTAGTTCTCCACAACCCCCCGACCGGAGCAATTCACCAGCTGCCTCTCACCTCCCACACTCCACCTCCGCCTCATACAGCACCACACAACCCAAAAGGTAGTGCTGCAGGCTCTATTCCGCCCCACACAGCTCACACTCTCTCTCCACAATTAAACTCACGCCTCCAGCACAGCATGAGCGTGCTGGACCTAGATCAATAATATTTCCATGGTCTGCTAACCCACAGCTTTTCTCTCTATCAGTCTCCATCCCACCTCAACACATTTTCCCTGCCTCCCTGTTAGCCCACTCTCCACATTACTCCCTAATCCTTTTTTTCAGCTGCTTCATTCCCATCGTCGTATTAGTCTTCCTATTTAGTTCTGGGAACAAAATTTTGATCAGCCCACTGCTGGTTTTATCGTGACATCGAGCAAAAGTCACCTCTGTCACTATGCCCGTCGCCACAACTGACGAAGCTCTAATCACTCTTAGCAAGGTGACCGCAGGAGGGTATCCAGGCGCTCTGATGATGTCGATACCTTCCCTGTTCTATTTTCTGCATGCATCTCTCCCCTGCAGCAGCTTGTCACATGCGTCGGCTATTAATGAGTACGCAATACACGCCATCTTTGGAACCGTATTGATCCTCTCGATCTTATGTGGCCTAAAGTAGTTCCTCGCATTCTTTACTGTCTCATTCCCTCAAAGCTCGTCGGCCCTCACCCCTCTCAGATTGACATCAAACATTGACTCTTCTCCTGGTTGATGATCAGCCTATGTCTGCTTTCCAACTGTATAGCACTGCTCTCCACAGAACGCATACAAAACATTACTTCACTGCTGCATGATTGCTGGCAAAGAGCCCTTTCAACTCAGATAAAACCGGAGAGAGCAATTTCCGCAGCTGAATCATTTTGTAAAGAAGCTTAAAACACGAGTCATGGCAACTGCAGCGTGAATTTTCGTTTCATCGTAAATGAAATTACAAAAGATTTGGAATGCCCCATGCATAGTCAAAAATCAATGTGTCGTTCACTATTAGAAGCTGTACAAAATTGATTACGTCTAGATTTATTAAAAAAAAATATTCGAGTAAATTTTTTTTTATTCTTGGCTATCTATTTCAACTTTATTCGTTCATGATGTCAATATTTAGTATGTCTTTGCAAAACATTGAGATAGGGGCTCGTTATAAAAGTTTAAGGTCGACATGTTTCTCAATACGAGTTCCCACATCCAATTTTCAAAAGTGCGAACTCCTGTTAAATAGAATCTATGAATAAAAGAAAATATCACGGAATTCCCCGATATCCCAGGATGAAAGGCGGAGCAAAACTACCCAAGACCGGAAATCCTGTGGTGCGCCTATTCAGATACAAATACAGATACAGACACTAGGCCGCATCCCCCAGAAAGGGGGGTGGCCGACGGCATGGCGCACCTCACACCCTCATACGCTCACACTCACACAACTTAGCCCTTTTGTGCTTAAGGGTCCGGCCGATACCCCCTCAACTTACACTCTGGGTCACGTGTGCAGTCCGAGGATCCGTTGTCAGCAGCGAGGCCCGACAGTTTTCACTGGTTTACCCCCACCGCGTCATAATGACCGCCCCCCCCCCCCTCACCCACGACCATCCCGACAGAGGCATGCCAAGGGCGGGAAAGCACATCATAGCAGCGTCAAAATCAACCATTCACAACCGTTCTCCACTCACACCTGCTCATTGCACGCTCTCTCGCCACCTCCACATTCATGTCTCTCCTTCCCAACGCCTGCTTTAGACCATCCATCCACCCAAACTTCGGTCTACCTCTAGGCCTGCGACCATTCGCCTCCGCATTCATCCCCCTTTTCACCAATCTCCCTTCATCCATCCTCTCCATGTGCCCGAACCATCTTAGTACACGCGAATCCACTCTATCCTCCAACTTCTTCACCATCCCTGCTCTGATTCGATCCACGTCGTTGGTGATCCGGTCTCTCAGCGTTACTCCAGCCATGCTCCTCAAACACTTCATCTCAAAAAACATTCAACCTTCTTCTCTCCTCTGCTCTCACCCCCCCAGCCACAGCTCCGTAGAGCACATTTGGGACAACAACACCCTCATACAGCCGTCTCTTTGCTTTCATCCCCAACGTCCTACAGCTCATTACACTCTTTAGTGCACCCAACACTTTACATCCCTCCTTCACTCGCGCCTCCACTTCAGTTTCCACTAGTTCAGTTTTCTCCACATGGGAGCCCAGATACTTTAAACACTGAAATTCCTCAAAGAGCTCTCCATTTAGGGTGACACTAATTTTGCTCGCATCGACAGTCCTCGAGCATCTCATTACTTCAGTCTTACCCACGTTCACTCGAAGCTTCCTCCTCTCACACACTCTACCAAACTCGGACACTAGCCTACATAGCTTCCCCTCTGGATCCGCAACCAGGGCCGTATCATCAGCAAATAGCAACTGGCTCAACTGCCTACTCCGCCCATTCACTTCCAACAGTTCTAAGCCATGACCCAGCGCACTTGCGTTCACCTTCCTGACCACTCCATCCTTATAGAGGTTGAACAGCCAGGGCGACATCACGCAGCCTTGTCTCAGTCCCCCTTTCACTGTGAACCAATCACTCACATCGCTCCCCACTTTGACACATGCTCGGCAGTCAGCATAGAAACTCTGCACTGCTTTCAACAGATGTCCGCCCACTCCATACAAACGCAACTCCCTGCACAACGCTTCCCTGTCAATTCCGTCGTGTGCCTTCTCCAGATCCATGAAGGCCCAGAACACATCCTTTCCTTTGGCAAGGTACTTCTCACATACCTGTCTCACTGCAAAAATCTGATCGGTACACCCTTTACCACTCCTAAAGCCACACTGTTCCTCTCCAATTGCGC
>SDVV010034571.1:0-11158 GCA_016164225.1 Gammarus roeselii
CACGGTCGCAGGGCAGCACGGTCGCAGGGCAGCACGGTCGCAGGGCAGCACGGTCGCAGGGCAGCACGGTCGCAGGGCAGCACGGTCGCAGGGCAGCATGGTCGCAGGGCAGCATGGTCGCAGGGCAGCACGGTCGTAGGGCAGCATGGTCGCAGGGCAGCACGGTCGTAGGGCAGCACGGTCGCAGGGCAGCACGGTCGCAGGGCAGCACGGTCGCAGGGCAGCACGGTCGCAGGGCAGCACGGTCGCAGGGCGGCACGGTCGCAGGGCGGCACGGTCGCAGATCGGCACGGTCGCAGATCAGCACGGTCGCAGGACAGCAGCCCCGCTTATAGTGTCACGAGCCAGCAAGCAGTCGTAGGGTGTCTCAACAGTGTTGCCTTCTACACAGTGAAGCGCTAAACAGTCTTCTAGACGCACTGGGACCACAACAGATGGCCTAAAACCAAATTAGTGGGCACCAAACCCCCAACCCCCGATGGGTTGAGTCACTCCCGGATGTCTGTACTTTTACGCCGGGGGGTACTGGCTAAAGGGCTCTATTAAGAGATAACAATAATGTTCTTGTTGTAACTTATTGGAATAGATACTCAGTGGAACGGTGACGCTAAATATCAAGTCAGAGCCTCACTGCAATACTATTCGTGATAATGAACCACGAAGCAATCAAATAATCGTGAATCTTGTATTGAAAACTCACAGAATGTTACAAACAAACGAACCACGTGGCAAACATATATTCATAGATATTGTATTGAAAATCTACAGAATATAAAAGAATAAAGCAAAACGAGACTCTCCACGCAATACAGTTTTGAAGCCAGCCCCAGCAACCGAGCACAACTGTCTCCGACAACTTAAACCATCACTGGGGCCCATAGAACAGATTAGGAAGTTCATCACCAAAAGGCTCTAGTAAAGAGGAAAGTTGTCCCAGCATGCACCTGAGCTCCAATGTGTTGTCACTGAGTGCTCCCCCGTAGTGCACGATGATCCGTTGATTCTGAACAGCTTCGTACACGGAGTTAAGTGGAAATTCCCAGTTAATACGCAGAGAGGACAGCGAGTTCAGGAACAGAGCTGATTCAAACCTCGTTAGTTTCACAAGACTTCGTATAGTCCGGTATGTTTTCCGAAAGCGATCAGTTTTTTTCGCTGTTTTGTTTCTGTGAGCATGCGTTGTAGTCGAGAAAGCTCGTCGGGCTGCTGCGAGAGTGCATCACAATCCATAAGCAAGTGTTTCACACTGATTGCCACTTGGTGGACACAGGGCATGGTGGTGCGTCCGGTTCCATGTATACGTCCATCAGGTGATTGTCGGTTATCCACGTGTTTCCCGTGCATAGACGGTTAATGAACACTTGGTCTCCCTATTAGAAAACCTGGCGTCCCACTCTCCCACGGATACTTCAACTGCGAGCATTTTTTGTCCACTCTGTTGCCCAGAGTCGTTCCATCGTGATGTTATACGTGAGTTGATGACTGGAAACCAGTCTCGGTAATGTATGGAGATGAGTTGTCCTTGCTGGGTTGACACCACTTTAGCGAGGGAATCTGCGCGCTCGTTTCCTCTCATTCCCACGGGTCCAGGAATCCAGCAGAACTCGACCCCTTGGCCCGTCTCTGAAATCGTGAATAGGTCGTGCTGCATTTTTCTAAGGGCAGGGTGATCAAAGTGCAGAGTTTTCAGCTAAGTGAGAACACTCAGACTGTCTGGAAATATTATATACTTGGGGAGGTGGTCACTTTTTGTAATGGAAATGGCCAATTCGAGTGCGTGCAGCTCTGCAAAAAATAAAGAAGCCTCTTAAGGTAGGGTGGCCAAACGCGAGGTTCCTTCGCCTACGGTGGCAGCTCCCACTCCGTCCGATCTTTTGGAGCACTCAGTGTGTCTCTGGCGGTGATCAGAGTACTGTTCATCAAGTAGTCACGAGAACTCCTGGCGGGAAGGGTTGGTTGGGTTGTTGCTTTGGGGTACGTTTACAAATCTAGATTGACCAGCGGTGTGTTGATTTGAAGAATTCGATAGGAGAATGATGGCTTGATTGCTTTACGACTGATGTTCAGCGAGGTCAGTAAGTTGTCCACACGTCGAGAAAAAGGTGGGCATATGTCCTTCTTAGCCGCAACGAGGCGTTTATCGAGTGTTGGTGACGTCACTGAGTGCTGGGCTATTAATGTAGCTCCTTGTTTTGAAATAGTACTGAAATGAGAGTTTGTCTCTTCGGAGCGGAAGAGGAAGCTCGTTAGCAAGCACGTTCAGGGATTCGATGGGTGTGGAACGGAACGCACCGGTGGGCGAGGGTAAACCGTAAACAAATGCTCCCATTCAATGCGCGAGCGTATTAATGTTCTGAACAACGTCATGCCGGTGTCCATATCGGCTCCGAATTTCAAGGATGTTACAGAGAGGATAAGTCCGGTTGCCTTTTTGCAGCGAATCTCCAGGGCTGTAATATAAGGTCGCCAAGTGAGTTTAGGGTCCCACACTAGACCGAGGAATTTTATTGATTCCTTGTATACTAGCGGAGTGTTGTTCAGCGTTAGGGCTATTTTTAGGTGTAAGCCGAGCACAAGAGTGAATAAAGTGCATGCTTTTCGCTTTGGAGGGCGAGAATTGGATTCAGTTTAAGGAGGCCCAGTTCCCACTAGGTTCAGACATTTTCGGAGTTCCTGTTGATTTGTTTAGAGGCTAGGGTGCCTGTAGCTTATTTTCAAGTCGTCCACGTATAGTGATGAAAGCAATCTTCCGTCGCGCGGGAGAATGTCTGCTATCTGGTCGATTTTGAGTATAGAAGAGTGCCGCTAAGGACGCTTCCTTGGGGGACGCCCATTTCTTGCAGATAGGATGGTGCCAGGCTGTTGCAGACCTTAACCCTGAAGGTGCGATTGTGCAAGAATTTGTGGATGTAACGTAGTAAGTGGCCTCTCAGCCCTTTGCGGTGGAGATCCTTCATGACGTTATATTTCCAGACAGTTTCGTATGCTTTTTCCACGTCGAAAAAATGGAAACTACGTGTTCCCCCGGACAAATGCCTATTTAATGTCGGATACCAGTCCTAGAAGGTGGTCCGTCGTAGAGTGGCGCTTGCGGCCGCCACACTGGATGCTGTTCAGGCCTGCATGCATGTCAAAGTAGTCGACAAGGCGCGAGTTAATCATTCTTTCCATGGTAAGAGCGATGGGGATCGTTATGTGGGTCACTATGGAATTTCCCAGGTTTGGGTATTGAAATAATTACAGATTCCCGCCATTGATAGTGAAAAATGGAGTTTGAATACAGAGTGTTGAATACTTTTAATAAGTGCTTACGGGCGTCATGACTGATTCTTGATTATGTTGATGTGCACCCGGTCTGACTTAAGTGTAGTTTTACGTGTATGGTCTATATCGCACTGTAGTTCGTGGAGGGAGAAAGGTTTGTTGTAGGCCTCTTCGTTTCTAGAAGTCAAGATGTTCACTTTCTCGCAAGTTCTATTCCAGTTGGAAAGCAGCCGAATAGTTTGTTGATTGCGATATCTGGCTGAAAGTCTGAACTAGTTTATTTGCGATTTCCGCGTGAGAAGAATAAGTTCTGCCTTCATCTGAAAAGATGTTATTTGGTCGCTCGGGTTTTCCCTGGATACGTCGGATTTTTTTCCACACCTGGGAGAGGGGGGGGTTGGTGTTTCAATTGATAGTGTTGACTAACTGAGCCCTGATTTCACGTTTATTCTCCAATCGAAGTCTTCGGGATGCAGCAGATGCCTTTTTCCACGCTACTCGGTTCCTGGGAGACCGTGCAGGTCGGTAGGCATTGTATCGCCTTCCATGCTTATCTTTTGCTTCTTGCATCTTTCGGCACCACCATATTTTCGGAAAGAAGGTTGAAGGGACATATTGAAAATGCTTGCCTCGGCTGCAGCTTGAAACTTTTCGTATAGTTGGGCGACGAGGTCGTGTTTCGAAATGTTTTCGGGGATGCCATCCACATCGCTCCACGCGATGTGTGCCGAGTATTCCACCCAGCTGGCTTTCCAGTAGTTGAATCTAAGTTCTTGTGGGACAGGGTTTCTTGGTTGGTTGGTGAGAAGAGATATGATGACTGGGTGTTGGTCGCTGTCGTGTGTTGAAGGCTAAACTCCCCCATCGAGTTGGAGTGCCCGAGTGGGTGAGCATATGGATAAATCAATGGCAGTTTCACTTTCGGGGGTGATTCTGGTGGGTTGTCCATCGTTAAGAAGGACCAGGTTGTGAGTGTTTATGGTGTTAGCCATTATCACTCCCTTGGGGTCTGTTCTCACGCATCCCCATGTTTCATGGTAGCTGTTGAAGTCTCCAAGGAGGAGTATTGGCGAGGGCAGTTGGTTTAGCAATTCGGTCATTAGTGCTTCCGAGAGGTCATGGCTTCGTGACGAGTAGATGGATACCAGTGTTATTGGCCTTGAGACGCATATCTTTATAGCGATAGCTTGGAGTTCTGTCCTCAGGGGAAGGGGGAGGTCAGGTAGGCTTTGGTGGATCATAAGTGCCACTCCGCCGTGAACAGTCACGTTGGTGTGGCTTTCGGGTCGGTGTATGATATATTGGGGGATTCTGAAGGTGGCGGTCTAGTTTGATCTCTTGGAGGCCTATCACCAAATGTTTATGGGTGGCGATGAAGGATAGTAATTCGTCTTTCTTGTTTCAGAGTCCCTGGTAGTTCCACTGAAGTATTTTGGTGTTAATTTTGAAGGCTGTTCACACTCAGACCTATATGATTAGTGTTCGCGTTTTTGTGTTCGCCCAATGGTTCCGGGTCGGGAGTGTTTACGAGAGTGTCTGTCTTCGGTGGAAGGCGGTCTGCTGTGATTGCTGCGGTCACTGCTGCGAGTGCTATTGTGGGAGGACAAGGGTTTGTGCTCTTTGTGTTTGTTTCGTGAGCGAGTGCGCTCTGCTTATGTGGTAGCCTTTTTGATCTGCGTGGGTGGTTGTGTGGAGTGCGAGCCATTTTGGGTCAGGTAAGATGACTGGTTGTTCAGAGGTCTCGCGTATAAGTTTTCCGAGATAAGCGCCGTCGTCGAGGCCGTGATCGTTCGCTGGTGGCGTGTTTGTGAGTCGGGTTTGTTAATGGAGGTTCGTGTCCCTCAGTGATTTTCCACGAATGGAGCCGCATTTGAGACAGGTGGAGGTATTTGCTCAGTAACGCCTGGGCATCGGAGACTTCTTCATCTCTTCGCCTTTTGGTTTCTATAATAGCGAGCCTTGCTGCGTGGTCAACTGAAGGGGATGCATCCATCTCGGCGTCCCATTGAGCATCGCATGAATTATTTCTAGGACTGTGCAACTCTGGTGCAGGGGCGGTCGCTGGGCTGAGTGAGGAAGCACTGCAGCCAGGTAGGAGTGTTGTAGTCTTCTTACGATGTTGTCCTGACGATGTGTGGATGTCGTCGGGAGGTTTGGTTAAATTGACGATTTGACTGCTTTGGCATTATTGAGGCAATTTGGGTGATCGCCTTTCCAGATTTGAATGACTTGTTTCCGTGTAACTATGCGTTCGTTTTGTGCGAGTTATTTTTTTGGTTCAAGTATTCTGGGCAGTCGCGGTTGCCTGTCTCATGGTATTTAGGGTGGCTGGCTGTGCAGTGTTTTCTGTCGTGCTCGCCGGTGCACTTCCTACAACCTTGGGGTGTATGCAGCTGGCAGTATGCGATAACGTGGCCGTATTCAAGGCATTTATGCACATTGGGGGCCATGTTGCAACAGGGTAAGTTTTGGTTCTTCCGTGTTCACCCGGGATTACTATGAATTCCGGTGCGTCGTATCTTGGGGAAGTAATTTGGTATGCGGGAGAACTTGAGTTATATGAATTTATCCATGTTGCTTGACAGACTTCGGTAACTCCGTAATCCTCAGCTAGACCTTCGGCGAAAGCATGGAGGTCGGTTGTAGGTGTGTAGCGGGAGGTATATATAATTCGTTTGTTATCGTTGCAGGAAGCATGTGTTCCAACTGTAACTTTGAGTTTGTTTATGTGGGTAATCTTTTGTTCAGCGTTACTTTGTTCACGTATTACGACGTAGGCCAGATATGTCTTTCCCTGTCATTGAATTTCTTTCTTTTTTCCACCAAGTTGTTTGGCGAGTGACTTCATAATTATTTATGGATTAGTTGAGAGGGCAACTTTGCTTGCACCCCTATTTTGAACGCTATGAGAAAGTGGGTGAGGAATGGCGCCGGTCTTTTTTCCTGGGTGGGAGGGTCATTCTGGGAAGAGCGCGCATCGAGACTACAGTCTCTCGTCGCCCGACCCCGTGGTCTATCTGGTATTGGAGGATCGCTCTCTCACTCTCATCCTCTGGGCAATCTCTATGTCTGGTAGGGTGTCCGTTTACTTTCAGTAAAAACAGTGCGATTCTTCGGACCGGACCGACTGGGGATCTTCCCGTTTGTCATGGTCGTCTTGGGAGCAGTATGAGCATCTTTGCTTACTATTTCAATTTCCGCTCATGTGTCCGTATTTCTGGCATTTATAACATCGCATTGGACGTCTCTCGATTGGTGTAACCTTGGTTTTGCTGGCGCAGAAGGGAATGTCTAGGTATTTAGGTGGAGTAGGGCAGTTGAATTCAAGTATTAGGGCTGTGGTGGTCTTTCTTCTTGGTGTGATCTTTGGTGCGATTTTTGCTTCGACAACGCAGTTTTCGTATTGAACGAGTTCAGTGATGTACTCCTCCATTTCCTCCTTCGGGATGTCTTCAACGTAGATCAAACCTAAACTTGTAGAGAAATTTGGGTGTGGCACCATTTTGGATGGCTTTTCACCGAGTCTGGTTTAGAAGAAAATTGTGTCGCATTGAAGTTTTGTATCTACTCTGATGGCAAGGCCTTCGTCGCCGCTGGTAGCGACGCTCAGGGCTGGGCAGCCAGTAAAAGAGCCCAGCTCTTTTCGCTGAGTGTATGGACAAATATCCGGCCTGTCTATGACGTCGAACGTGATTTTCAGGTGTTCGGGAAAGGTATGACTATTGTTGAACAAGTTGTGTTCATTAAGTGTCGTATACTGCTTCCTCCTTGCAGCCCTTGGAGCTAGGTTGGGGGTTTTGAGGGGTTGAAAGTCGTCGAAGTTGTCGTCGGACGTAGAGGTGACGAGGCACTTGCGTAAGTTGCGGGTTCTTTAGTATGTCGGTTCCTTACGAGTTCGTGGATATGGAGAAAAACGGCCTTGACATGACCCTCGAGTTAGACGGTCGTCAATTGTGCTAGGTTCTGCGTCGAAAACTTCTGCTTCCTGCTTAGAGAGGCCGGTCGTTTGGCCTAGTAGATTCCTGATTTCCTTGGACGCTCCTGGTTAACTCGTCGATGCGGTTGTCTCTCTGGTCATCTTCGGCTGAGGTGGCGCTGGTCATCTTGGAGAGGCTGACGTTCTTCGCCGTTGCAATCTTGGTCTTCGTCACTCGGGTGCTGGTCATCCCGGGTGGGGCTTCCTCCTTCCCCCCACTCGACCCTTGGTTCACGCCAGGGGCCAGGAGGCTCACTCTTAAAGGCCTCTTGACCGGCTTTACCGCTTCTAACGTTAACGTTAATTGAACACTTTGCAAGCAAAATAAAAACGTGCGGCTCAAAGTCCCAGCACAAACTAGGGACCAACCTATGGTATCGGGTAATAATCTGCATGTGAACAAACGCGAATTCCCCCAGCATACAATTTAACTATAAAATTACACACCATTTGCCCAGCAGAGTGTGTTAGAGAGCCAGCGCTAGTTGGAGTTTGTGCTCAATACGACAAAAAAACTAAATAATGCACTTCACTCGTGGCCATGAGGCAAAATAGACCAACTTACCCAATAAAGAAGGGGTTTGAGCCCGAAACATTGTTTCGGATTGTAACAACAACACACGCTTTTCAATAATTACAGTATATTAGATTAGAGTGTCAAGGCTTCCTAGTGCACTGGAGTCAATGTCCTTCGGGCACCGAACGAATAATTACAGTAGATTAGATAAGAGTGGCAAGGCTTTTTAGTGCACTGCAGTCAATGTCCTTCAGGCACCAAACGAATAATTACAGTAGGTGAGAAAGAAGTGTTCGTTGTTATAGGAGAATAAGACTTTCCTTTCTTTGAATTCTATGAAATATTTGATTGATATTAACACGGAAAAAAACATCTATTGGCCGGATCATGGTCTGAAAGTTTTCGATTTCTATTCAAATTAACATATTTGGAAAATAACAGCAAGAACCTTAGTAGTATTTAATTGTCGTACGCTATGCTGACATAGCATGTTGACATCTGTCATGGCATGTTAATATATACATCTAAACCGTTGATAGAAGATACTGTTGGACTTAAAAATCACTATTTGTATTCGTCGCCTTCAATCACTGCATTGCATTCTTTTACACAGAACATAGCGTTTGAATCCAGAACTTTGCTTTAGATTCAAACGACAGCCTTCACTCTTAGCCTATCAACAGCTCGACAGCCTGGGCGAAGAGGAACCAGAACACTAACACAATAACATCAATAACTTCGTTGAGGAAGCATTGACACCCAACAGTTGAAATAAGGCAGGACGTCTCTAGACTCATCAAGTTTATCCATCATATCTTCTTGCTTTAGACAGCTACTAATAACACAAGGAACCTTTCACCGCCATTTGAACACACATGAATGGTTGCACTGAATTGGACTAATAGGGGAAGAATGATACTTCGGTAAGAACACTGTATAGAGTAGTTGCTTCTGTTTTCCACCGGAGTCCCAACGCGAAGTTAATGCCGACTCCCAAGTAGGCGTCGTAGGGATATTGAAGAGTGGCAAAGTAGGTGCAGCGTTGACTCCGAGTAGGTTCAACGTAGGTTCTGAGTAGGTTTAATGTAGATACAGAGTAAGTTTAACGTAGATATAGAGTAAGTTTAACGTAGATACCGAGTAGGTTTAACGTAGATACCGAGTAGGTTTAACGTAGATACAGAGTAGGTTTAACGTAGATACAGAGTAGGTGTAACGTAGATATCGAGTAAGTGTAACGTAGATATCGAGTAGGTGTAACGTAGATATTGAGTATGTGTAACGTAGATACCGAGAAGGTGTAACGTAGATACCGAGTATGTGTAACGTAGATACCGAGTATGTGTAACGTAGATACCGAGTATGTGTAACGTAGATACCGAGTAGGTGTAACGTAGATACAGAGTAGGTGTAACGTAGATACAGAGTAGGTGCAACGTAGATACAGAGTAGGTGTAACGTAGATACAGAGTAGGTGTAACGTAGATACTGAGTAGGTCTCAGCGCTAGCAATCATGAGGACAAAATTTTCATTCAAGCCTTTTAGGGTGGGAGTGGGGTGGCAGGTGTCTCTGATCCCAAAAGAGCCCGACAAATCCCGGAAGGTCCCCCAAGTCCCCCGAGCTCCTCGGGTCCCCTCGTCTCGGCTCAATTCATCTTGTCTCAAATCATTTCGGCCAGTCTCGGCTAGTAGCGACCAACTCGACTCGCCTCAAAATGTTTCGACTGATCTCGACGCACCTCGACCAGCCTCGACGCGACCCTCGCCCTCTGCGCCAGTAATCCGTGGACTGCAATGGTCAACTGTTCTACTCAAGCATTTCACATGTATACATATTTCTGTGTATGGGTTTTACAGCGTGGGGAAGGGGAAACGGGAGTCCCAGGGTTCAGAAGGGCCTCAAACGGGTCTCAAAGTTTCTCAAAGGGGTCACAAAGGGTCTCATAGGTGTTCCAAAGGGCCCCGGAAGGGTCAAAGTCGGCCCCCCCCACAAATTCTCTTGGTCTTCCAAGTCCCCCGGGTTCCCGAAACCCCCAGGTCCCTCAAATCCCTCGGGTCCCGCGAGTACCTCCCACTCCCGGGTCACCTAGTCTCAGCCAGCCTCGATTCGTCTCGACTCATCGCCTCGCCAGTCGACTCGTCTCCACTCGCCTCGGCCTGCCTCGACTCGCCCCGTCCCCTCCATGCACAGTGCCATCCAAGACTTTCACTCTCCAAGATCAGCAGCAACATTACTTCACCTTTTAGCCATCGAAACGCCTAGCTGTGCTCAGACATTCATTAGGCGCCTGGGAGAGTGCAAATTCTCCCACCGTAGGTTGGACTAGACTGACTAACACACCGCATAGTCCACCTAGAGCCCCTGCGGGCGTCTAACTATACATAATTATATAACTAATCCAAAATTGATCAACATAAAAAAGGGGCACAGATAAATAGAAAAGCCCACGAAATAAGAAATCCTAAAATACTAAAATAAAGTGTTAATGATATATAAACTGAATAATGATCCACCCACCCCAAGAAGGGTTCATACCAATTTACTGTAGTAAAGGCACCAAGATATCCGAGGAGTGTAGGTTGCATCGTCCACCTGCATCGAAAGGAATAACACCCCGATCATTGCACCATCAGGTTTTCCTTCATAATAACCCGTTAAATGCTAATTTCAGAGTACGTAAACAATATCGTAGCTACATAAAACATTTAACAAGGTAAACAACGAGGGACGCGTATCTCAAGTCACTAGAAATGGCTACTATGTAGATGAAGAATTCATCACACCAAAATAAGTATTTGATAAACCTCCAAATTTGTAAATTTGCTCCGTTGATAGAGTAAAACGAGTCTAAGTCTGTGACTGCTGGAAAACTCGCTGACGCAAGCCTCACTAACACCCGATCAATTTGGTGTCCTTTATAAACAGGCTTTAATGCAGCCTTGGCACAATGCAATGCGATAAAGAACAGCACTGAGCGAGAGAATGAACTCCAGGGTATGACAGAGGCATGCTTGGACAGCCAAGTGCGAGAATACAAAACCACCAAATACTTCTTATGGCAACTTTCAAGTGTCTTGTGAGAGGATTTTTGATTAAAGCAAAATGAACTATTCATGAATAGCAATCCAAGAACGGATTGCAGTCTTTTCAAGTAATACTTTAAGTTTGCACTTCAACTGGACGTGCACGAACTATAATCATGACGGATAAAGAGGAACAAGAAACTTAATCGGTATTGTTTCATGAACACCCGTTGCATGTGCTTGGCCGGTGCCCAATTGCTTGGGATGGGGACTGGTTTAGCGACCTCTGCTATCTGTCTAATAGCTTTTCGAAGCATATATATGTACATATATAGATATATATAAATATATATATATATATATATAAATACATATA
>SDVV010034572.1:0-11158 GCA_016164225.1 Gammarus roeselii
ATATATGTATATATACATATGTATATATACATATATATCATCAAATTACTCCGCAAAGTATTTTCATCGCGTATAATTTTGATCAAATTCAAATTAAAGATATTCCTTGGTCATGCCCCGAGTTTTTAGACCATAGGCGTCTAAATCTGCCGACCTGAACTGATCGGTAGATATATCATATTGAATGGTAAAAAATATATCCTAATCATTCAAGTAACAATAAGTAATGTCACTTTTTTTTTTGCAGCAATTTTCAGATTATTCAGTGATGGCAATTTCGTCCCTGCAAACAATTTTTCACGTGTTGATCACTTGAACGAAGGTTCCTGCTACTGTATCCCACTGACTGAGCCTTGGCTGTAGAGATAACAAATGCGATGCATTTTGGTATAAAAACGGTAAAATTCTACTCTTTCCTCCGTGCGACAGTCGCCAGCAGGACTTATATCCTCCAGAGGCTTCTATTTGTCTGTCGAGTGAAAAAGCGTGCAGAACAGTTAACAATGGATGGAGCGGGTGGATGATTGTCACCCCTCGGGTAGGCGCCGGCTCCCGTCCACCTCCAGGTGTTAGCTCTTATGTCTCGTGCTGTCTCCGTAATAAAAGATGTTTAATGTCATTTGACCATGAAAGAAGGGGCGGCCCTATTGATTTGTAAATGTTAAATTTCCATATAAAGATGGTTTCTATCACTCAGACAGACCTGCCACTCTAAATGTCGTCGCGAGGTTTTATTCCAGCTGAATGCCAATGTTCAGACATCATTCCTCAATTTAATTATTGTTCTACATCGTTCCCCGATCAATCGGTTGCTCTACATCATTCCTCAATCAAACGATCGCTGCACATCGTTCCTCAATTAAACCATGGCTGCACATCATTCCTCGATCAAAGGATTGGTGTACATCGTTCCTCGATCAAAGGATTGCTGTACATCGTTCCTCGATCAAAGGATTGCTGTACATCGTTCCTCGATCAAAGGATTGCGGACATCGTTCCTCGATCAAAGGATTGCTGCACATCGTTCCTCTATCAAAGGATTGCTGTTCATCGTTCCTTGATCAAAAGATTGCTGTAAATCGTTCCTCGATCAAAGGATTGCTGTACATCGTTCCTCGATCAAAGGATTGCTGTACATCGTTCCACGATCAAAGGATTGCTGTACATCGTTCCTCGATCAAAGGATTGCTGTACATCGTTCCTCGATCAAAGGATTGATGTACATCGTTCCTCGATCAAAGGATTGCTGTACATCATTCCTCGATCAAAGGATTGCTGTACATCATTCCTCGATCAAAGGATTGTTGTACATCGTTCCTCGATCAAAGGATTGCTGTACATCGTTCCTCGATCAAAGGATTGCTGTACATCGTTCCTCGATCAAAGGATTGCTGTACATCGTTCCTCGATCGAAGGATTGCCCCCACATCTTTTCTCGATCGTCGGGTAGTTAAACGTAAGCATCTTCCGTTGACCAACAGTCGCAATGTACCATTTGCTGTAGCTATTTTCTCGCATCGATTTACAGCCATCAGTGACCCACCCCTACGAAACTGAAGTTATTTCCTCCCTCCGTGATATGTCCGTCAGTGACACACACAATACTGAAGTTATTTCCTCCCTCCGTGATACGGCCGTCAGTGACTCCTACAATACTGAAGTTATTGCCTCCCTCTGTGATACGGCCGTCAGTGACTCATTCAATACTGAAGTTATTTCCTCCCTCCGTGATACGGCCATCAGTGACTCAAACAATACTAAAGGTATTTCCTCCCTCCGTGATACGGCCATCAGTGACTCAAACAATACCGAAGTTATTTCCTCCCTCCGTGATACGGCTATCAGTGACTCTTACAATACTGAAGTTATTTCCTCCCTCCGTGATAAGGCATACAATATTATAGGTATTTCCTACCGATGACTTGAAACCAATCAGTTATCGTGTTAGTTTCTCCGTGTACAACAGTTTAATGAAGATTTTGGTTAGTGTAATTCATTTAATTATCCGAGGTAGAGTTGGAGAGAATGCGATTAAAATATGTTACTCTGTTTTAGACGTCTGTGCAAGAAATTATTGCAACCCAACTCTTGCAACAACTGCAACCCGATTCTGGCAACTAATGCAGCCTGACTTGCAAATATTGCAATCCGACTCTTGCAACAACTGCAGCCCGATTCTGGCAATTAATGCAGCCTGACTCTTGCAACCCAACTCTTGCAACAACTGCAGCCCGATTCTGGCAACTAATGCAGCCTGACTCTTGCAACCCAACTCTTGCAACAACTGCAGCCCGATTCTGGCAACTAATGCAGCCTGACTCTTGCAATTATTGCAACCCGACTCTTGCAACAACTGCGGCCCGATTCTGGCAACTAATGCAGCCTGACTCTTGCAATTATTGCAACCCGACTCTTGCAACAACTGCAGCCCGATTCTGGCAACTAATGCAGCCTGACTCTTGCAATTATTGCAACCCGACTCTTGCAACAACTGCAGCCCAATCCTTGCAACTAATGCAGCCCGATTATTTAAACTATTTCAAACAGACTCTTGGAATTATTGCAACCCTACTCTTGAAATTATTACAACCCTACTCATGGGACTATTACAGCCCGACTCCTTCTTTCTGAAGTATTTCGCCCTTTACTTTTCTCGGTGCTGGAAGGACATTGACTCCAACGCGCTTGAAAACTTTTATTTTAATCTAATATAGTATCATTACTTCTCTTGAATATTTAACACAGAAAATGAATAAGACGCACATGGAAAGGAGTCGACGTGCTGTGAACCCTCTTTTTCTATCTGGTACGGGAGGCCAGGTCTTTACTATCTAATTTGCCTGCATTGAGGCATTTATAGCTACTAACTCTTGAAAGGTTCTCTACCTTTAGCTACTGTTACAGTTCAATGCCTGATGTCCTATTTTATTTCAAGGAACATAGTGTTTTCTAATCACGCATATTTGGAAACGAAGATGCAGTCATTTTACTACATTTTGGGTGTTATTTATTCTGTGATTTGAATACACTTCATAAGTTAAATGTTCTGATACACTAAACAAAAGAGGAATATACAAATCGTACATTTTTTCACACTATCCCAATAAACTTTGTTCATATAAGGCTCGTACCCACACTACACGTTTCTTTCAAGGATCCCATTCTAGGGGAAGACAGATCTTGTTCTTGGCTAATCTTTTCACAAGTTTGTGGCCCAAGTGAGTTTTGAGAAGTCTCAAAACGAGCCGCGTGGAGCCAGAAGGGTGCCAAACAGAGGAGCCTGCCGGTGCTTCACCTCTCCCCATTTAACTCTTAGTGGAGAGCCCTTTGGAGCCCCACTGGTGGTGCTCAGTTGGGCGAAAGCATTCGCTGTTGTTTAAGTTTGGGTTTTGTTTGGTGGTGGTAGGGACCGAAATGACCCTACTTTCCCGAACATCTCTCAAGTTTATTTTGCTTGGATTGTAAAGAAATTGACAGGCGCTGACAAGGGCTGTAAAATAGAGGTGCTGAAACACCCTATTTTTAATACGGTGTTTTACATCCCGTTATATTGACCTTTAGGGTCTCAGTAAATTAACTTGAAGGGAGACCAAAATTAAGGCTTCGATTTTATTACTTTCTGATCAAATTTTGATTTATTTTGCTTCGTTGATATCTTAACTTGTTAAGGATATATAGATATCTCAGAAATAACGGTCGTACCATTTCACACTACGAGACACATAATAGTATCCACGGTCCCCGCTACCACCCCAATGCAATTGTTTGCTCATTTATATTCTAACTTTAAGGTGCTCATTTAAAAAAAAACATTTTCAGGTCTTACTCACGCGTAGCTCTCAAATAGATAGAGCTAAAGCTTTAAATATTGGATGTGTGTGCAACTGTTTGCCCTGCTCACCTTTAGTGCGCATACAGCAGAGTGATATTGAATGCGAGGCCCTTAGTTCGCCCAGCGTAGAGCACAACTGTTATTGTTAGCACTGACGAGGCTCCTGACGTCGGATGAGACAAACTTTATCAATTTGTTGAGGTCCCGACCCTTTCTAGGTTCAGGAAGGAGACACCAATCATCTGCAATCAATGAGTCGTATCGTAATTTCAACCCCAAGAGTTTGATTTGTGAGGCTCGCGAATGATTTTGCCTGATATCAACACTGTTTGGTAATGTTCAGTTTCGTATTGGTTAGTTTAGAGGAGGACCGATGTTTTGGGTGGATGAATACCGAGAAGCAGGCTTCAGTGAGGAGAGATGTCTGTGTGGAGGTATAATTGAAAATTGAGAAATTTTGACGTGGTCTTGATGGGCTTCCCTATTCTTGGCGTCTTGTTGAGAAAAATTATGTCGCTGCTAGGATAAACAAGTGAAAGCTGTCTAGTACTGCTTCAGACCCTGACACCGGACCTCATTCCTTACCCGAAGTGTGTGTGTGTGTGTTGCGATGTCATGGCCGTAAGACCCTCTAGCGGTAATGAAGGCAGCGGACTTTTATTATTATTTTTGAAAGGTTTAACTTGACTTAAAAATATTACTTGATATTTTTTCAATGATTTCGAAGCGCGAAAGGAAGTTGGTTTTTTATTTTGGTTTCTTGGGAAAAGAAGACATCACCGGCCTCAATCAATTCAATCTGGAGACATTTTGACTGTCGTACGTTTTAAAGAAATGTTTTTATTGTACCAAAAAACTTCGAAATTCGTAATCAATATGATGAAAAACATGTTTGAATTTCTCGTTTTTTTATTGTTCTGCGGGAAAAATGAATTAGCGATATTCCTACACATAACTCTAAGATTTTGCCGAAGGATTATGCATTGAGCGTGGGTTAGTTTTTATTCATCACCTTACACCATCAAGTAAGGGTCTTCTACTCAACTATTTCATTGGTCTGAAATTAGCAGGTGTTGAGTTTTTCATTGTTCGGGTTTATAATGTATAATTTCAGTAACACTATTCAAATATTTAAAGAAACAATACCGTAATGATTCACTGACTTCACGAATCATGCAATCAGTGGCGATGCCAATACACTGGCTTGCTGAGAGGCCTGATATGCTTTCTGTACGACATGTAAGCGACACTCAAGCTCATCTTTCAAACGCCTCCGTTATTGATGGCAGTTCTCACCTGTTCACCAAACCATAGTTGACGATTATGATACGCCAAACGATACAAACATGTTGGGCTTAAGATCATATATTCACCAATTCCTGTTGATATCCACTAAAATTATTACAACGGGTCATAAACAGAATGATCAACTGCTTGTTTTATCCTTTGCAAATTCCTTGCAACATCCTCAATAATCCTTTCCCCACTCATGTCTCTACACCCGTTAGAGCGATTTGTTCTCCGCCGTTTCTCCTGAAGGTGTGGTCTGTGCCGCAGGTGAGCAAGCTGGCCAACTCTCCTCTCTCCGGACTACTGGGATTGGGTAGCCTCATCGGTATGAACCCCGCCATGACCCCGTCAGGAGCAAACAGCACAGATGGTAAGGGCGCCGTGGCAGGTGGTAGGGGGTTAAAAAGATTGTGTGGGCATTCCAGCAGGTGGTGATAGTGTTTAAAAGAGTGGTGGACCGTTCTAGCAGGTTGTAGGAGTGATGAGAGAGATGGTGCGGCCACTCAAGCTGGTGGTGGCAGTGATTACAAAGATGGTGTGGGCACTCAAGCTCCAAGTAGAAATAATTGATGAGATTGTGCTTGCATTCATGAACTTCTCAAACTGAAAGTCTTGCAACCGTAGATAATATCCATGAGGGAGTTTCCAATTTTTTAAATACTAGATCAGAATGTGTACTGTGTTAGGTTCCATAGCTAGAAGCCTGCATGCGTTCGTAACGCAGTGGTTTGCACTTCCAACTCGTGGCTCCCAAACGTTTCTCGCTCTGACAGTCTTTCTCTTCTCGTCGTGCAGCCCTCGCGGCGCTGGCCGGGTCGCAGCTTCGGTCTCCCGTGGGGACGGGTGCCGGTACCCAGACCCATGAAATGACTGTGCCCAACGAGCTCATCGGATGTATCATCGGCAAGGGAGGCACTAAAATCGCCGAGATTAGGTGAGTTAGACGGGCTCAACAAGGTGCCGACCATATCGGTAGCTACCTTAAGCAGAGAAGGGTTGTTCTTGTTGCCGTACACTGTGCAGACCACATCGGTGGCTACTTTGAGCAGAAAAGGGTTCATCTTGATGCTGAACAAAGTGCCAACCACATCGGTGGCTACTTTAAGCAGAGAAGGGTTGATCTTGTTGCCGTACACTGTGCCGACCACATCGGTGGCTACCTTAAGCAGAGAAGGGTTGATTTTGTTGCCGTATACTGTGCAGGCCACATCGGTGGCTACCTTTAGCAGGGAAGGATTGATCTTGTAGCTGTACACGACGCAGATCACAACGGTGGTTAAGCCGCTAAGAACTTATCTTGTAGCCTTACACAGCGCTGAGCACATTGGTGGCTACCGCTAGAAGGCAGGATTGATCTTTTGGGTGTGCACGGTGCCGACCACACCGGTTGACTACCGTTGGCAGGGAAGAATTATCTTGTGGCTGTAGACTGTTGACCACATGAGTAGTGACTAACAACAGAGAAGGAAGGGTAGGTATCTTGAGGCTAAACAGAGTGCATCTAGAATAAAAGTGTTTTTCAGGTGGAACATTGGTCAAGTCATCCATAAAATCTTCAAATCGTATATTTTTTAAACGGAGTTTCTTGGTCCCTTTTTCATGTGTCAATTTTTTTTATTGTTATCATATGATTGCATATTATCATTTTGCAAGTGCTCAACTGCACCATGTCTCCAGCACCAATATTTTATTGAGCATATACTAAAATGATCAGTAATTAATGTTGGGATGCGTGCTAAACATGGCATTTGTTTGCAGGCAAATCACTGGTGCGATGATCACTATCAGCAAATACGATGACGGGTCCGAGGACGCCAGTAAGCAAGACCGCACCATCACCATCAAGGGCAACGCCGATCAGGTCGCTCTGGCACAGTACCTCATCAATACAAGGTAAATGGAAACCACCGTCGCTGTCTTGTGACGGCCAAAAGGAAACTAGAGCACCTTTTTCTGCATAGCTGAGGGTAGGCATCAAGGGCCTGTCGCGTGCGTTCTTGTGTGGCGACATCAGAACATGCGTGTTGCTTAAAAGAGGACATCCCGTTGTTAAATTATCACATGGTTTCTCGAAAATAAATGTTTACCTTGTTAAATAGTGATTATTTCTGGGTCGCCTTAGTTGAACTTGTCCGATGCTGAGTTACTCGACTGAAACATATGCTTGGTGATTTGTTTTCTTCCAATGTTCTGCCGCGAGTTATCATGATACCTATAACAATTGACGAGCCCATATTCTCAATCTGGTCCAGTTATCGTGATACCAATAACAATTGACGAGCCCATATTCTCCATCTGGTCCAGTTATCGTGATACCTATAACAATTGACGAGCCCATATTCTCCATCTGGTCCAGTTATCGTGATACCTATAACAATTGACGAGCCCATATTCTCCATCTGGTCCAGTTATCGTGATACCTATAACAATTGACGAGCCCATATTCTCCATCTGGTCCAGTTATCGTGATACCTATAACAATTGACGAGCCCATATTCTCCATCTGGTCCAGTTATCGTGATACCTATAACAATTGACGAGCCCATATTCTCCATCTGGTCCAGTTATCGTGATACCTATAACAATTGACGAGCCCATATTCTCCATCTGGTCCAGTTATCGTGATACCTATAACAATTGACGAGCCCATATTCTCCATCTGGTCCAGTTATCGTGATACCTATAACAATTGACGAGCCCATATTCTCCATCTGGTCCAGTTATCGTGATACCTATAACAATTGACGAGCCCATATTCTCCATCTGGTCCAGTTATCGTGACACCTATAACAATTGACGAGCCCATATTCTCAATCTGGTCCAGTTATCGTGATACCTATAACAATTGACGAGCCCATATTCTCAATCTGGTTCAGTTTTGTTTTCTTAAAAGAGTATTAGTTTATGTAGCTACTATTGAAAAGAGTGTAATCTTCCATGATAAGTTGTGCACCAAGTTAACTGTGTCGTGAGTTCCTTTGATAGTCGAGGCTGCATTTAGAGCATTTGTTCTGTTGTCGTTCTCGTTGTTGTCTTTATCATAATTATTGTTATTACTCTCATCATTACTCTCTTATCACAGTTATAAATTAGTATGGTTGTGAACGTTGTTTTACTCCTTCTCTCTCTCTTTCTCTGTCTCTCTACCTATCTTTATCTGTGTGGGCGCTTTAGGTGTGTGTAGTTTGCAAGGATAGTGCCATTCTAGAGACCTAACTCAGTTCGTTCGTCGAGTCGTCATCCTACTGAAAAGGTGAGTTGAGGACATGTTTCTCAGAGTGACAAAAGAAGTGACTCACCGTTGAGTTGGGGAGTACCTATGTCTCCAACCTCCACTACAGCTTCAGCTTCGCTTTTTCGTGGTATGAAAACTATAGTACAATCTTTGCTCCTACAATAAAACAAAACATGCACTCAAACAGCGACTATTGTGCAAATTAGATGGACCGTTGGATAGCTGACTAGTCGTAGGAAGTCTAGTCTAACATTACCAATGTGTCCGAGTAGAGTAAGGTGTGATGACCTGTCGATAACCAGAGCCTCAGAGGCCGGACAACCTCTCATTCCCCGAGAAGTAGACAGCCGTAGCTTTGGATGGGATGATCAGGTAACCTAGATTTACAGCTCTCGGTCAGATTGGATCGAATGAAGATTAATTCTAATCTATCAACTCTGGCAACATCACATGATCAAAATTCCACCCCTGCGCTACCCTTAGACACGGGCCTGAAGAAGCCCTGTTTGACCTAAAAATATCATGATTCAATGTGATAAAGATAAAATCCTGGTTGACCTCACATATTGATGATTCAATGTGATGAAGTTCTGTTTCATCTGACATGAGGTTCACTTGTATCGATTCCCTAAACAACGTCCCTGGTTTAATATGAGAAAGCCCATCTCGCCGACACGAGTTGACGATTGTGAGGCCTTACACATCAATCCACATTTATTGCTGGGTCATGGACGGTTGATCCGTTGTACTGTAAAATAAGTTACCTCCATTGGCCTTTCAGTGATAGTCCTACCGACACAAGCATGTCGTTGATCCACTCTACAGTCCAGCTGATAATTCGTTGAAAAAATATTAATAAATGTCTACTGGCTGGTAGCAAGAGTGAATAACCGTAGTTTAGGGTCAAGAGCGAGCCTTTTAACCATCCTCCTTGTCCTCCGCCCCGACATCCCCCGTGAGTATCCTCCTTGCTCTTAATTCTCTGCTCCAAAACATTCCTACTACCCTATCATCCTTATATTATCCTGGTTTCCTTCGTGTGAGTTTGAACTTTTCTTGCTTATGGCCTAATTATCCTTGCTAATGTCCTATTTTCCTTGCTAATGTTGCTTTTTCCTTGCTAATGTCCTATTTTCCTTGCTAATGTTCCTTTTCCTTGCTAATGTCCTATTTTCCTTGCTAATGTTCCTTTTTCCTTGCTAATATCCTATTTTCCTTGCTAATGTTTCTTTTTCCTTGCTAATGTCCTATTTTCCTTGCCGATGTTCTTTTTTTCCTTGCTCAAATCCTAACTTTTCTGACCTAGCTATTTCATAATTTGAGTCTTCTATTGCAGAAATCCTGTGCCAAATATCCTATACATCCTAATTTCTTTCTGAAGATCGTAATTTTTTTGCTCATAGCCTATTTTTCGAGCACATATCCTTATTTTCCTTGCCCCTATCCTTGTTTTTCTTGCCCGAATCCTACCTATATCCTGATTTTCCCTGCCTATATGCTAATTTTTCCTGCCTATATCCAAATTTTCCATGCCCATGTTCCAATTTACCTTGCCATATCTTAATTTTACATGCCTATATCAGAATCTTTTTGCTCATTATATTTTGTTTGCTAGTATTCTAATATTTTCAATGCCCTTATTTTCCATGCACATTTTAATAAATTCTCACACCATTCAAATTTTCTCTTTGGTGTCTCCATAACCTTCCTTAAACACCATCGTTTCCCTAGCCTGTATTTTTATTTTCTCTAATAAACTAATTTCTTCTTTCACACATGTAATCGTTCAATATTTTTTTCGTCTCTTTCTGTTTTTGATTGTCAATTCTTATTCAGGATTTCTTGATTTAACTTTTGCATCTCATACTGACTGTTAATATTTGCTGTGTGGAGTTGTTTAGTAGATAGGATATGCCTTCAAACAAAATGTGTGTATTGACATTCAAATGCAGACCTCTTGCAGTGTGTTCCTGAATAATTATTTCCGATACTCAAATTTATTTTGATTTCATTGTTACTCACAGGCTCATTAGTTCAATGTACAGTAATTGGTTACCATTTGGAAAACGTCCTCATTCTATAAAACTCAATGTTTCAACAAACACTTTCCAAGAAATGACTCTTCTCCGCTTTGATATATATTTACCTCTGAAAGTTTAAAAGCCTTACAAATGGTTGCTGTTCATCATTCGTTTGTAACTTTATCTGATTGTTTTTCAGCTAAACAATATTCAGTACGTGAAATGGGGGTTACTCGTTATCATAGGAATCTTTTAGTAGCTATAATTTCTGCAATCTCCCTTCTCCATGGTGACCTATTTCGAACTTTTTCAAACAATTGATATAAATATATATCAATTGTTAACAAAATTTAAATTTTGGAAATGAGTCACCACTGAAGAATGAAATTTCAGAAATTATAGATACCAAGAAATTTCCGTGATAACAAGTAACCTCCATTTTGCCTACTGAACATAGTTTAGATGAAAACAATTAGATAAAATTGGAGACTAATGATGAACAGGGACCATTTGTATCGCTTTTCAACTTGCAGAGGTAAATATATATCGAAGGGGAGGAAAAGTAATTTCTCAAAAAGCATTTTTTCAACATTTTTAGTTTTATAGAATGAGAACCCTTTCCAAATGGTGAACAATCATTGTACATGAGACTAATGAGCCGGTGACCAACATTAAAATGAAAATATATTTGATTATCTGAAATAATACGTCATGAAGAAAACACATGGAAGAGGTCTGTATCTGAAGATTATGCATGTGTATATGTGGTCATACATATAT
>SDVV010034573.1:0-11158 GCA_016164225.1 Gammarus roeselii
GCTTCTTGTCAGGGGCACAGAACATAGACAGGCAACATATGGAGAAGAGAAGATCACTCGCTTCTTGTCAGGGGCACAGAACATAGACAGGCAACATAAGGAGAAGAGAAGATCACTCGCTTCTTGTCAGGGGCACAGAACATGGACGGGCAACATAAGGAGAAGATCCCTCGCTTCTTGTCAGGGGCACAGAACATATACGGGTGGCATGATAAAACGTACACTGGCTTCTTTGTAAGAGGCACGGAACTAAGACGGGTGACTCAAGAATAAGTACACTGGCTTCTCTGTCTGAGGTACGGAACTAAGACGGGTGACTCAGGAATAAGTACACTGGCTTCTCTGTCTGAGGCACGGAACTGAGACGGGTGACTCAAAATTAAGTACACTGGCTTCCCTGTCTGAGGCACGGAACTAAGAAGGGTAACCCATGAATAATTGCTCTGGGGTCTGTCTGAGGCACGGAACTAAGAAGGGTAACCAACGAATAAGTACACTGGGTTCTTTGTCAGAGGCCCGGAATATAAACGGGTGACGTACGGAAAAGAAGCCATGATTTTTGCCAAGGCAGTGAACATCGACGGGCGAATCAGAGGAAAGTGCCCTGACTTTTCTCAAAACGGCACGGCACATCAATGAGTGACTCCGAGGAAAGTGCCCTGGCTTTTCTCAGAACGGCACGGCACATCAATGAGTGACTCAGAGGAAAGTGCCCTGGCTTTTCTCAGAACGGCACGGCACATCAATGAGTGACTCAGAGGAAAGTGCACTGCGCCTTTGCCAGTGAACACCGACGGGTGACTAGTAGTGACGTGCACTGGATTCGTCGTCGGTGGCGGGAGACTTGGAGGGAATTGTGATGGCTTTTTCGATAGTGCCAGTGAAAATGTACATTCCAAACGTAGTTATTTGGTAGCTTTCGGCATTAGAGTCGTCGGGTGCAGACAACAAACTGAACATCATAACGCGCCAGTGTGCGGCATCAGTGTGCGGCATCAGAGCGCGGCATCAGAGCGCGGCATCAGAGCGCGGCATCAGAGCGCGGCATCAGAGCGCGGCATCAGTGTGCGGCATCAGTGTGCGGCATCAGTGTGCGGCATCAGTGTGCGGCATCAGTGTGCGGCATCAGTGTGCGGCATCAGTGTGCGGCATCAGTGTGCGGCAGAGTGTGCAGCGTCAGTGTGCGTCAGTGTGTGCAGCGTCAGTGTGCATCAGAGTGTGCAGCATCAGTGTGCGTCAGTGTGTGCAGCATCAGTGTGCGTGAGTGTGCAGCATCAGTGTGCGTCAGAGTGTGCAGCGTCAGTGTGCGTCAGAGTGTGCAGCGTTAGTGTGCGTCAGAGTGTGCAGCGTTAGTGTGCGTGAGTGTGCAGCGTCAGTGTGCGTGAGAGTGTGCAGTGTCGGTGTGCGTCAGAGTGTGCAGTGTCGGTGTGCGTCAGTGTGTGCAGCGTCAGTGTGCGTCAGAGTGGGCAGCATCAGTATGCGTCAGTATGCAGCGTCAGTGTGCGTCAGAGTTGCAGCGTCAGTGTGCGTCAGAGTGGGCAGCGTCAGTGTGCGCCAGAGTGGGCAGCGTCAGTGTGCGCCAGAGTGGGCAGCATCAGTGTGCGTCAGAGTACGCAGCGTTAGTGTGCAGAGTCAATGTGCGTCCGAGTGGGAAGCGTCGGTGTGCGTCTGAGTTGCAGCGTCAATGTGCATCAACAGAGTGTACAACGTCAGCGTCTGCAGTAGACGACTAGAAAAGATTGCTCTAACGTGAGCGGCTTCGACTGTCGATATGGGGGTCTTCGATATGAAAGAAGCGTTCGGGGATGAAACGTTGTAGAGAAGGAGATATTAGTAGAAGGAGGCCTGGGACGAGCTGCAGAGCCCATTCTAGCAGTTTTTCAAAATTGAATTTGCAGTACAACTAGCCCAGTCATGACACCATTGACAGTTGACGGACGCTAGGACAGTGTGCCGCCTGGTGTTGACCACGGTGTCGGCGAGGGGATCATGGTGGTGGTTAGGCTAGTGGGCTTGATAAAACATGTGGTGCTGTGGTGGTTAGGAATGATAAAACATGCGGTGCTGAGGTGGTTACATGTGGTGCTTTGGTGGTTACCTCTGTATAGTGGACACCTCTGCACTGGCGTGGACACTATTAAATGGTGGGATGGTGGTTCTTCGTGTAGTGGAGACCCATGTGTGGTGGAGGCCTTTGTGCAGGCGAGGTCACCATTAAAATAATGCCGTATTGATGATTCCCGTGTAGTAAGGTCTTCTGTGCGGTGATGGTGACAGGATGTGCCGCTAAAGTGGTGGCGATAGTGGAGAAGGAAGCCTCCAATTGGTGGAGTGTTCCGCTCCCACCGCTAGTGGGGGCCAGGCACCGCGTGAACCCCTCCCCCCTCCCCTGTGCATACATCCTCTCATCAAAAGGTTAACCCAACGCAGCCAGGATCAGTTTTTCGAATGAATATAAAAAGAACACGAAACTGACCGTCAAACTATTGGGCCTTTTCAATGGGCGTCACTTCCTGAGCTTGGTGTGTGAGGCAGTGTAATTTGGAGACGCTCCTCGACAATCACAGACGTTTTTCACCCCACTGTGAGGCGTTCCTCATCACTTTCCAGTGCTCCTTCCCACTTGGAAACGCAATTCGCCACTTGGAAGCGCTCCTCGCCACTTGAAGGAGCCTTTCGCGTTTTGGAGGTGCTCTTCACTATTTGAAAACGCTTCTAACTCCTTGAAGGCGTTCCTCGTCACTTGGAGGCTCTCCTCGGTACATGAAGGCACTTCCCGCCACTTGGAGGTGCTCCTCGTAACTTGGAGACGCTCTTGGACACTTGGAAGTACCGTGCAGTCAATCCCATTCATTAATAAACCCTAGAACAACCCCTAATTTGATCATAAGATGAGCTCAATAGGACGAAGCACTCTGGCACACGTATTAACCACCACGATCATGTTCCTCAGACATCCTAAAAAAACGGCCACATGCCCCTACCAGCAGCCCTACTGTCCAACTAGATTCCGTTCGGCGTAGCGTTTCCAGCACATACCAACCGCCCGTCCTGCGGCATTCCGACGGCCTTCTGTACCCATCCCACCTAAATCTATTCCTCCCACCTTTCCATGCAACCTTGCCCCTCCAACTCTACAAGGACCCACCTACGGCCACCCACCCAGCGACTAACTCCATTATACGGAACCCTCCTCAACAACCTCCCAACCCGTCGTCTCCCCTCCCTTTATCCTCTCGCCGCCCCCCTCTCTCCCGTTAATACACAAATGTGTATAAAGCAATGGGGAAACTAGCGTTTTGATATTTACTTATGGTAGTTGTTTCAATTTTCTTATATTGAAAAAAAGTTACCTGAAATATAGATAAGGTATGAAAGAAAGCAGAGGTGGATGCAACCACATCTCTCATGAGTGCACTGGTAGCAAAAGTAGTTTAATAACGAATAGTATTATTATGGGAAGAAAAATTGAAATGACAAGAACGAACGTGGTGCAATCTTTTCCAGTTGTAATAAAGGACAATTGAATGGAATTAGAGGAAGCAAGCAACTATCAAGTGCCGAAGTGGAACTGACACTCCAACAAATTATTGCTGGAGGCATTTGGCATCGTAGCTAAGCGTGCGTATTCACGCAGCGTCATTTCTGTTCCAGTTCACGGACTGTTAAGTCAGTTTAATGAAAAAATATTACATTAACCAGCTAAAACCACTCAAATCGCAAAAATTAATCGCGATTGTTTGAATGTAATATAAATAGTATGCCCATAAGTCACCCTAAAATTTTATTACATGAACGCAAGGCGAGTCAGGCATTGAGGCCAGAAATTTACTCCTCGCATTGCTGGCATGCTCAAGGAAAAAAAATTAAATGACTACCAAACGAAAAAAATCGACCAACAAGACATAAAATGCAACAAATGAATGGAGTGCAATTACAGGAGGACGCAATCGTCGTGTATCTGTTTAATACCTCATCATCGGCGCGTGGCAAGAGGATCAACGTCTAATGGCGTGGATGCACGCTTACTAGCAGCTTGGAGTCGTTGAGTTTATTTTTTGTAGGACTGTTCACAGCGTAGCTACCGCCTAGCCCACACCACTATCTACTAGAGATGCGGCATCAGTATTTTAATGCCATATTTGTCCCATGGTGTGAAGTCTCCACTGGGGACTGATTTGAGTTTGATCAGGAACACAAAAGGTGGTTGATTTGTCTAATTGATTCTTGGACCTCAAGTTCTTCCATGCGGCAAAAAAATGTGGCACACGTTTGATCTCGCGTATTTCCAGTGGCATTCGATTCAATAATTAGGGGCCCGGCACGTGAAAATCTTAAATGCCGCGTTGTATCTTATTGCCACTCGTTAGTTCAAGCAATTAATAATGCATTCTGCGAATCAGTGAAGGGTTTTTCGTCATACCATCAATACTCTTTTCTCCCTGACACAGAGAAAAAAAAGCAGGTTTCCAGACCAGGAAGCTTTCAAATCCTCTCAGGATAGAGAATAACCTCGAGGATTTCAATGTCAAGGCAACCAATATATTGCCATCACCTCTGTAATTTTTAAGGTGAAGCTATTTGAACTTCTTAGTCTGTTTCGATCATTCTGTCGATGTGGCATTGAGATACGCGAATAAGTCTTTATCTGGTCGGATTACTGCTACCCAAGAGTCAACGTGGTCCTTATTTCTTGATGGAACGGCTATCATTGTCCGGAAAGTATCATGTCGCTAGCCTCGACCTTTGCATTTTGCTCGTAGAATAAGCTGGCTTCCATATTCACCACCGGCTGCGCTAATGCTAGAATAATATGAAGACTCCGCTTTGAGGTCATTTCTGTTTCCATTTCTTAGTAATTTAATTCAAGTTTAGTTGAATTGAAGGTTGTTTTATAAAGCCCACTTGAAGATTTCTTTCAGATAAGTTGGACATTTCCCACACCACATCTCTCAAACGCCACTCTGCTTGGGACTACGGTATCATCTGCAGAGCAGGAGACCGATGAATGTGGAGACTTTTGCTCAGATCATAGGCCATAAAATTATAACTGAGAAAAGCAGATGGCGGTTACAAGCAGACGCTACATTTTCTTGCGGTGGTAGAAGCAACCGGTCTCCAGTTATACTGAAGTTGTTTGACATGTTCTCAGTTTAGACTTTTAAGTACTAAAATTTTCTCAACAAAAAATCTGCCCAAAAATTGTGCTACCTCTTCGACGGAATATCAAGTCTTTCAGGAGCGTGATCATTGAACTCGCGCGAAATGAGTTTAGAAATAAGCAGCAGGAAAGCAGGGAGTAGATAAGAGCACAAACACGTAGGACACTATGGGATGCAAAGCAATCAACGAATCCCAACACACTATGGAGGGTTTCTTGCTCTATACAGAGATATTTGTGAATCATGTTGCCTGTAACATACTAGAGTTCATTTAAATGTTCACCGATAGTAATAGAACAAGAAGCTGTAGTTGCTTTCCGAGCTCGATGGCCGAGTGGGTAGCTCGGCCACCGAGCTGAAGGTTGTAGAGTCGAGCCTGCCTGACCCCGAGAGAGACATTCTGGCCGGTCTCCTAAATGGTCAAAGGCAAGCCCCATTATATGCGGGTGGCTGTCAGGTTGAGATGCGACCCCGAGTATGTTTACTGATAGGTGGCTCTATACTAAACCTCTCCAACATAGTTGTTTGTATACACACTCATGGTCGAAAGGGGCAAAAAATATATTTCAAGCATGCTTGTCTCAAACTTGAAATGTAAATTGTTGTCGTGTATTTCAATCTTGATCTGTCTTCACGAGTGCTTTTTCCAACGATATTTTTGATGTATTGGTAGGAATGTCGTTTTATGAACTGGATTCTGTTGTAACCATTTTTGTACCATCTACTGCTTCAACAAAGATGATTATTATTTTCATTATAAACGCAGTTGGCGAAAAAAATGCTATTATACGACAGCTATGCTGTAACCTGCTATATAAGCAAAAATTACGAATTATAAGATCATATTGAGAGATAAAAAATACACGTCCCCTAATAAATGGTGAAGAACAAACGGTGACCGGCTCAATACTTATATTGTGACCATCATGAAGCCATCAGAGCACTATTTTGTTTCTCAGCTATGAACACAGGTCACACAGAATCAAATCTACCGAATACAGACCCAACAGCGCATGGGTGAGTGGGTGGTCGAGATTTCAAAAAAAAAAATGGTATTAAACGTTTTCAAGTGAATGGGTGTTAGGGGTCGAAAAATGATAGTAATAAAGATCTTAAAGAGGCTGTGTTTTAAAGGATTTACCTAACGTGAATTAGGGCTTCTAATATCGAGAATTTACAGACAAATGGTACTTGGAAGTTTTACAGAGAATTGATTCAAAGGTTTATCAAGGGAAAGGAAATGAATGGTTTAATGAAAAGGCAGCAACTATCGCAGGCAGAGCAGTATAGAAGCTGCGGGATGCGGAACAATGGCACAACAATGACTGCAACAACAGAGTGGCCGGAGGGCATCAGGTGCACGCACTGGAGAGGCCCCGGACACACGGACGAACACAAGGACGGACGCGTGGACCACGAACATACATACGAGAGCACAGCGAGATGAAAGGACTAAGGAACCTGGCCGGGCAACCCCCGTCCTCCCTAGTTTTCATTATCCCTCCTAAAGAAGGGTCTAGCTATATAATTGTAACCCGAGGCAGGAGTTGCTTAATGCTAAACACGCACCCTCTGAAGTCCTACAGGAAACACCACCAACCTTAAGTTTAAAAGAGCCTCAGACAGAAACCAATTCTGAGCCTCCCATGCAAGGTTTCAGCGATGATAGCTGCAGGAGATTGGTACGTTACCAGTTAGAACAGTTGCAGCCTAGGATTTAAATCGGCGATAGGCCTAATTTAAAATAAGACATGGGCCAAAGGACAGCACAAGGGTTGTGCAGGAGGATTCATAATATCAGCGTTATTAACGATATCAAAAGACGATAATGTGGCAGCAGTACCAATTGGACAATAGAGCAGGCGCATGGTTGAATATAAGGCAGGCGCACGGTTGATTATAGGGCAGGCGCACGAGTGATTAGAAGGGCAGGCGCACGAGTGATTAGAAGGGCAGGCGCACGAGTGATTAGAAGGGCAGGCGCACGAGTGATTAGAAGGGCAGGCGCACGAGTGATTAGAAGGGCAGGCGCACGAATGAGTGAAAGGGCAGGCGCACGAGTGATAAGAAGGGCAGAACATTCGCAAAATATACTACCCGACTTTCAAACGATGGGATCAGTACTTCAGTTGTAATAAAAGGAGTTTCATTTATTGTTGTTATGAAAATATTTTCGTTGGAACAACTATTGGAAGAAACCATCAACAGCGGAACGGGTGGGTGCTGCCTTCCACCAACAAGCTCAGCAGCGGCAGAGGTAGATGCTACCTACCACCTCCAGCTACAGTGGTAGATGCTGCATACAACCAGCAGCCATAGCAGCGCCAGAGGCATGTGCTGCCTACCATCAGCAACCACAGCAACGGTAGAGGAAAATGCTGCCTTCCAGCCGTAGCCACAGCAGCGGAAGGTAGGAGCTGCCTACCACTAACCCGGGCCAGCGGCAGCCACAACAGTGGAGCAGAGGGATTTGACTACCACCGATCCGGGCCGGGCCAGCACTAGCCACAGCACAGGGTAAGAGCTGCGTACCACAAACCCATGCCTGCAGCGGCATAAATTGAAGCTGCCTTCCTCCAGTCCGGGTCAGCACTAGCCACGGCAGCAGCAGCACAAGTGGCTGCGTACCACTATTCCGGACCAGCGGCTGCCACACCAGTGCAACAAAAAGAGTCGCCTACCACCAGTTTGGGTCAGCAGCAGACCCAGCTTTGACACAGACAGGTAAGAGCTGCATACCACAAGTCCTGGCCAGAACTAGCCACAGTAGCGGCACAAGTAGGAGCTGCCTTGCCTCAGCCGGGGTCGGCAGCAGCACAAGTGGCTACCCTCCCCCAGCTCGGGCCAGCAATCCTCCATTAGGTCAATAGGCAGGGCTACCTCTGAACAAGGTCTACATAACTACTCAGCGCCCAGCTCCACAGCCTCTACCTGCGCCCAGCTCCACAGCACAGCCTGCACACAGCACCACATGCACTTAATCTGTGCCTAAAGCAACACATCCAAATTATCGACTCCTCACCTCTACAACCACATTAAAATTGCGCTGCATGAAAAAAAAATCGCATCTGAAAAGCGTCAAATAGTAGCAAACTTGTCACGGAACTGGCACGAAGAGCAAGTTTGTAATTGATTGAAATGCCTGTGCGTAGCGCAAGATAATTTGCGAGCATCTTGGTGATTCAACGTTCTCTAATAACTCAGGAAGTGCTTGTTCCTATCCTAGGCTCGGGTCGGTAATTCTACGAAGCTTGGGATGCATGCGGCTGTTGAGGCCATCTCATGCGCGCAGTCTCTCCGACGCAAGTGAAATGCTCTATCACCTACGATTGAAGAGCATTCCTAGCGAGCATGCCAGCAAGAAGCAGCTACACATGAGAGGGTCTCCGATGAAAGTACGGCTACGATAGGCAGGGTTCTTGATAAGGGGTTCACGCAACACACGCACGGAGAGGGGGGAGGGGATTAAATGGGGGGGAAAGATCTGAGGCGGCTATAGGGATGGATGAGAGACTAAGTATACGACGTATGCTCACTAGGAAAAGGCAGTAGTGGTGGAACGATTACGATTACTGGTGTGGAGCGAGCACGATCACTGGCGTGCAGTGAGCACGACGACTGGTGTGCAGCGAGCACGACGACTGGTGTGCAGCGAGCACGACTACTGGTGTGCAGTGAGCACGACTACTGGTGTGCAGTGAGCACGACGACTGGTGTGCAGTGAGCACGACTACTGGTGTGTAGTGAGCAAGACTACTGGTGTGCAGTGAGCACGACTACTGGTGTGCAGTGAGCACGACTACTGGTGTGCAATGAGCCCGACTACTGGTGTGCAGTGAGCCCGACTACTAGTGTGCAGTGAGCCCGACTACTAGTGTGCAGTGAGCCCGACTACTAGTGTGCAGTGAGCACGACTACAGGTGTGCGCCATCAATACTGTACAGCGATAGCAATGAGAGGCGAAGGGTTTCACCAGGAAGAACACAGCGAGCCCACTATTTTAGGGTGTCATAAGATACAACAAAAAGAGACGTTTGTGGTGATGGTGGTGGCGTGGTAGGGGACAATAATTATGGTAATGATAAAGGTTTTGATGGTTATGATAGTTTACAAGTGTTTACAAGTGTAAGACAACAACAGGAATTTTGGCCCAAACTGGGTTGCCTTTAGATGGTAAGAAGTTTCGTTCTGAAGTAGAACGTCTAAGATAGCATCTTGTGTCTTTATATTTTCTGTTCTAATAGATCAAGAAAGGGAAAGTTTGAAGGAAATAGCATTTATCGATGATACTCGAAACGACTCAAATCAGCACCTGAAGAGAAAGCCACCGACCCACGGTGTTGATCTGAGATTGTCACAGTTTCATTCCTCGTTAAACCAATGCTGACCGGTGTCATTGCTGAACATCGTTTTGCAACGAGTAGGTACCAATGCCGGGCATCTTATTCACCATGCTGGTACCAATGCCGGGCACTAATTTAACCGTATGGGTGTCAATATCAGACACCATTTTTTCACCAATATACTGGTGAAAGTGCTGTAGATGATAGCGATTTTGGTAGAATTTGTCGAGTAGTGACTTCAACTTTCGATTGCATCACTGTTTACAACTTCCGCGAGAAGTCTGTTCCATTCTTCGACCACCCTATGCGTGAAGAAATTGCGCGTGACATCGAGTGTGAAACGCTTGCTAACAATTTTGTATCCATTATTCCTGCTCACTTCATTTGCATCCAAAGTGAAAAGGCTTGCTCGCTCGACGCTTTCCTTACCCTTCAAAATCTTTCACACTTCGATCATGTCACCTCTGACTCTACGTTTCTCTAGCGGATAAAGGTTGAGTTCGCGCTGTCTCTCTTAGCACGGTTTATTGCGCAGCGAAGGGATTAGTTTGGTAGCTCTACGTTGGACTTACTCTAATTCAATAATGTATTTCCGAGGTATGGAGACTAAAATTGGACGGAATACTCAAGGTGCGGTCAAACAAATGCAGTGTATAACCTGCGGATACTATTTCTGTTCTTGTACGAGAATATGTGGGATATCATGCCTAACATTTTATTGCCTTTTTAGTCAGCATCGTTACATTGCTTGCTGCTTATCAAGTCGTTACTAATGATGACACACTTAGATCTCTCTCTTTGGTGAAAGGTATCAGTTTCTTTCCGGACATTGGATGTTCGCGATTAAGGTTACGGTGACCAATGTGCATAACTTTTACACTAGTCTACATTGAATTTCATTTGCCACTTTTCGGACCATTCAACAATTTTGTTCAAGTCTAATTGGATCTTCTCACACACGAGTTTGGTTTGCACTTTCCCTCCTAGCTTGGTATCGTCTACAAACTTACTAATGTTCGGGAGTACGTTGCTATCGCGATCGTTTATGAATATTATGTAGCGGTTACTGTGAGAGGGGGGACGTCTGGGTGAGGAAGGACGGCAGCAACGGTGCTCACGATCATAGCGTGAGGTATTATGTTTAAATGTCTCGATGAGAATGAGGCGACTGTGCGTTAGCACACGTCACGGCGTGCTCCGGACACCCATGCAGTGTGCACGCTCATGCTGCGCTGAAGTGCGCACAGGCACTACGTGAAGCGGCCATTCTGTGTTGAACGTCGCAGTGGAGCGTGGCGCTAGGGAGGGTTGTGTTACGATGGAGATTATTATGATGTTCTGGAGAGTTCTGGTGCGCAGGGCGAGGGGGAGTTATGGTGCGCAGGACGAGGAAGTTATGGTGCGCAGGACGAGGAAGTTATGGTGCGCAGGACGAGGGAGTTATGGTGCGCAGGACGAGGGAGTTATGGTGCGCAAGGCAGAGGGAGAGTTATGGTGCGCAAGGCAGAGGGAGGGAGAGTTATGGTGCGCAAGGCAGAGGGAGGGAGAGTTATGGTGCGCAAGGCAGAGGGAGGGGGAGTTGTGATGCGCAAAGCGAGGGGGAGCCGTGATGCGCAAAGCGAGGGGGAGCCGTGATGCGCAAAGCGAGGGGGA
>SDVV010034574.1:0-11158 GCA_016164225.1 Gammarus roeselii
TATATGTAAATATATTTATATATATAGTTATGTTATATATTCACACTGTTTGTTCATATGATATTCACACTGTTTGTTCATATGATAGCCAATGTTGTGCACTACTTACAGTTCCTAAACCTGTGTTCTAACAAAGCCGTTCTCAATATTAAACTAGCGCGCATGGCTGTTCTGGCCTCTCCAGGCTTTGTTGCTCAACACTGGTTTGCAGCACTGCTTGAGGAGGCTTCAAAGGTAAGAGAAACTAGTACAAATCTAATAGATTTTTCAGCCAGAGAAACAGAGCTGGAAGAAGTCAGCACAGTCATGTGCAGAAGTATGCTGTTTAGGACAGCTATGTTTTCACAGATTTAGGGACTGGAATTAGTGTGCACTGTTAGCTATCATATGAAAAACAGTTTAAATGAGTGGTAAAAAAAAAATCTAGAACAGCGCATTCCACAGTACAGTGTACAACAGGGAAGCACACAGAAATGCAACACACTTGGACACACCCACACCACAACCCATGCAGCATCCTTGGCATTTAAAACTTTCTTAGATAGCTACAGATAAGTTAATCATAATGTTCCTGGCTGGTAACAACAGCAGCAAAGAACGGCGTGTATGAGAAGTTACTTGAATTGACTGTACAGTATAAGTGTCAGAGCAGCCAATAGCTAGAAGTTCAATTTATTTAAAAATTTGATAGAAAAATAGATTCAAGTACAGTAATATAGCTATAGCTAGAAAAAAACTATTAAAAAAAAAATCAGAGAGGTCACAATATCTTGAGCTTTAAAATTCTCTGGTTAATACCTACCTAATGGTTGTCAACAACTCAACTAGCCAAAAATAAATTCAACAGTTACTGACCTTAAGTTCATCCTTGGGTACAACAAGACCGCAGCCAGCCTCGCAGGGGATTGGTCTTTTGGGGTTGTGTTCACACTCTTCAAGGTGTGGCCCAAGCATCTCCAGTTTAACCACCGCACTACAGCCATGCTCTCTGTTGCCGCATGATATCTGCAACCTGCACATAACCAAAATACCTGTAGCTTGAGCTTCCATTCAGTTAGATTTAGTCAAGATACACTTCCTGTTGTTGCATCGTACCTTCACATTTTAGTGAGCAAACTAGCAAGCAGGATGAAGGTGGCTCCATAACAAAATAGCAAGGTAGCAACTGGACATCAACTGGCAGAGAGGATATAATGGTTTCTAGGAATAGCACCGGACTACTGCCCTGGTAAAGACATCACAGCATCATGCCCAAGGAGCCTGGAAAATAAAAATACATCCCCATGGGCAGCAGCGGCTTGGGTTACCATGGAGGCTAGCGCCGAATGGGGTGGCAGGCCTGCTTGTTGAGATATAAGTAGAGTCAGGCCAGGGTATACTGTGTTCTAATAGGTTGTTTGGAACCGTGTAAAGTTTTCAACACGGATTGCTGGATGTTCAGGAAGGGTTTCAATTGGTTTATGTGAAGGGATTCACCTGTTCTACAGAAAATCCCTATATGCTGATCCACTCTCTCTCTGAATTTCCTCTTATTACTCCTGACATATGACGTCTGGCAGCTGTCAGAGGAGAAAAGGTATACGATTTCAGAACTTACATCAGATGAGATGGTGTCTTCAGAGCGGAACAATGATCCTATGATAAAGGAACTTTTCAGGGCTAGGTTAAATAAAACATGTGGGTAGCAATTTGATAGGGTATTAAGTAATGTAATAAACAGTGATTCTGATACTGGTCCGTAGAAGGGCAAAGAGAGGAAAAATTTATTTGTTTGCTGTTATTATTTGAGCTGGTTTCCTGTAGATATTTTTCAAGAAATTTCTGCACTGTTTTTCAAATAAGGCTGTGAAGTAGCCATTAGTAATCAAGAATTTTTCAAGGAATTCAATTTCTTGATGGAAGGACAAAAATGAGGAAGAGAGGTAATAAGCTCTAGGGATAATGGTTTTCATGTTATTGATTCTTAACTTTAGAGGGATGTGGGAGGAAAAACTCATACACAGTCCTGAAAAAATGAATTTTCTGAAAATGCTGGTGTGTATACTGTCATTTTGGTTTCAGGAGATTTTGATGTCATGGAAGGGAATAGAGTTGTTGTTCTTTGTTTCAAACATGAGGTGATTTTGTTGTAAATATCATAGGAGTTCTGTTATGTGTAGTTATTGACTGTAAGGGGTTGAAGGATTGGGATTAGAAATTTGGTGAGTGGGTAAGTGGGGTGTCATAGGTGGCTGGGATGGGTTGGAGCAGTGCGTTTTCTTTGTGGATTTTGGGTAGGCTCTACTTTATGCCAGGATTGAAGCCACTTGAGCAGAGCTCATTGTATTGTGTATGAGAAATGCTCTTGTTATAGAGAAGTTTCCTCAAAAAACTGTTAATTTTCTCCTCATTGCGGAGGCATTGTTTGAACTGGGAAACATAGGTATTTTTCCTGAATTTAGTAGCTATGGTCTGACAGGATTTTGTTTATTTTGCAGTTGTAATCAATAGTCAAGGTTGTTGACGTGGGAAAGAACTTCAGCAAACACTTTAAACACATGCGTACAGAAACAATTCCTAGCATTGATCCAGCTCCTGAATATATACTTCCAGTTCATGAGATGTGCACTGTTTTACTCCTCATAACTTCAGATGCATTCAACCTTATTTTATTTACTCCTGTAATTTGATTTTTTTTATGATGCAACTGGTGTAGTACCCATTCTATGCAACACTTACCAATGGAATCCTTAGGTTCAACTTCCCATTTTTGTATTCAACCTGGAACTTTTGACCCATCTATTTTCCTGCTGATTGAACAAAGCTGGTGAATTAGGCCTGATTTTGCACTTTTTCAACACACCATGTAGCTGGTTGTCAACAGCGATACTGTTGTGTGTAGGCACTCCAGGCTTTCCCTTCGTAAAAGGTTTTTTTTTTTTTTTGCATTGATATGTTGTTAATGTTTTATTTTATTTTTACAAACTAGTTGCGTTAACTACCAACAGCAAATGCAGATCAAAAAAATTTTGTTTCCTTTTCAAGTAGATTTTTCAGTTTATGGATGCGGTTGTTGAATCTTCAAGAATATTTCTCTACTTCCGTACTCTTTGAGCCTAAACAGGAAGATTATTGGCAGTCTATAAGCATTATGGTACACAAGTCTAATGAAGTACATCACGGCTTCAAACTCTCGCTTCACACGCGAGTCAAGTGGAGTTTCTGTGCCAGGCTTTAGCTAATAAACAGCAAATTTGATTCTTGGTAGTAAGTTTTGGTAGTTCTTTTTTTCTCGAGCCTCTGGTGAGCACCGTCAACGTTTTGTCATAGTTTAAATACTAGAGTCCTAATTTGTTTAATTTAAATCTAATATTAAACTCATATTATCTAGAAGTTCAATTTCAGTTTGGTATTAGTCTTCCCAGACATGTTTTAGTTTGTTCGTATCAGTATTGATCATGGGAAGCAAACGCCGGTTAACAGATTCTGAGTAATGTGGAAATTTTGAAATAGAATCCAGTTCAGCATGTTTTAATGCTGCATATTTTAATACAACAAATATCTTTGCTCACTCATTGGGTAATGACTTAGGCACTTGGAAGATATTTTTTCAATGGTCTGGTTGTGTTTTCAGGTTGGTGACTTATGCTGCTGTCTTTAATGCAGTGACATTTGGCGTCCTATTGTACCCCATATAGTGCGGGGAGCGAAGTGTCTGTCATTCGTCCCTCAAACCAAAGTAGCTTCTGCAATTAGCAGCTTCAAACGCTCTTCGTGCATACGAGTGAGCATATAAAGGCTGACGCTTGAGCTCCATTTAAATGCATGTTCTGAGCCTTTTCCACCCACAATGAAGGGAGAGTAATTTAATTGCTGTATGAAGCGTGAGTGAGTTTTGAAATTACTTATGTATTCAAGTGTAATCGCAGATTTCTGTCACCTTTGGACAATTTCAACAGATTTTTTTTATCCAGAACTACTATGCATTTGCATTCAGTGTAAAATTATTAACACCCATCAGAATATCTTCAACATTATTTAGCCACTTACATGTACTCAGACTTAGGAGGAAAGCGAAGCTGAAATGTCAGAAAGCGCATGGACGGACTTACCCCTAAGAAAGGGGGGAGGGGCTGATTTTTGTTTATTCATTAAATTTATATGCAAAATCTGATTGAATTTCATTTATGTATTCCTTCTTATACATTTTTATACCCAAAGAGGGAAAGGTGGGCGGCCTCCCCCGCCGCAACTGAAGGCTGCCTTCCTTTCCTCCACCCTGAAAACCAGGATCATGAGCATTACGGTTACTTGACCTATCAGCTGATCTTGTATCTCTGAGGAGCAAACGTGTGTATTAATGACCTATTGAGCAACGGGCTCTGCTCACAATAAAGATTGCAACATCAAAAACGAACAAAAGCAGTTTGTTTTTTGCCTATCTTTGAAGTCAATTAAATGGAATCTTTTGAAAGGCCTAAGGTTTAGTGCCCATGGTGCTGTCTTCGTGCAGGAGAACTCCGTTACCTACATCGATTGTTTTTCCTTCGAGTCTAAAATCACTGGAGCCCTAGTACCTGTTATGACAACGGGACTACGACCCCTTGGGTACCCATCATTAAATTCTAGATTGCTTGATGCTGTCGTGTTTCTTAGGGCTGTAAGTATCGTTTTTAATACGCTTCTGTTCCAATCTTCCTTGCTCAAGGACTTTGTGTCCAAGTGAAATCCTCCTGCTTAAACATCCAGTGATGGCACTGAGATGATACAGGAAGCAGTACCTGTAAAAGATATCCTCTGCTGAGTAAAACCAAACTGTGGCAGGAATCTCATCTACCTTGCAATGAGGCTGCCTTCACAAGTGAGCTTTGAAGTCAAAGGAATTAGGAATTGTAGAACTAATTGATCTCGGATATGTTCTGATTCACATCTAATTGCATTGTATGACAGATATTCCCCCTAGTAACAAGCTATTGAATGAGTGATTACAAATATTAGTTTGGTGTTAGGTGAAAGGTATTTAGCAGGTAGAAACGGGTAAACGCAATCCAGCCCTGCTGCCGACACTGTTCTACGACCTCAATACAGGGTTCTGCCCAGACCGTTTATCGTCGTAGGAGGAGTGTTAAGTATTCCTTGCCGTCAGCCACCATTGTTTGTTGGGGATTGGCCCTTGTGTCTGTACCTGTTTTTATAGTAGCTACATTTCTAAAGTAGAATTACATTTGTATAGTGGAATAAAGTAACCTTGTAGCCCGGGCTTTAGAATCTTGCTACCGTATCCACTGCGTGTCGTAGAAGGCCACTAAAGGGGCGCTGTAGTAGTGCAGGCCTACTACTCATTAGTATTTATGTTTTTCATCTTTGTTTTGTCAGCCTGTTTTAATCAATTTACCTTGCACCCCTTCATTCATCTTTCATTTTGTCAGCCTGTTTTAATCAATTTACCTTGCACCCCTTCATTCATCTTTCAATCTCAATAAAGTAATTTGCCCTTCCCTAGAAATTGTTTGCCTATAGTTATAATGTTGCTGTATGCTTGCTTCTGAAAATGCTCGTTATTTTATTAATTGTTTTTTCTGCTTTCTCCCTTGCTTTTGCTTGATTAACGTAATGCATGCATAAACAGAGTGTTTATCACACCTCACCACCCAGCATTGCAGGTGGAATATCATTGCCTGACGCTCCTGGAACCATCACCTTGATGTGCTGCAACCCATTGTTCTCACAAAATTTGGTGAGTGCTGCTGTTGTGACCGGCTGTAGCTACAATGTCACTGAACCATTAGCCCCTTTCGGAAATGTCTTGCCCGGTGAAATACATTATTAATACTTCTGCAATGTGGAGAGCACATATTGCTTACGCCTGTTGTTTGTCTATTGAGGAACTGATATTTTTGCATTCACCTCATACATTTGTCTAAATCAATTTTGCCTTGGTATCCCTGATTTCAATAATTCAACATTCATTTGCCTCCTGAGTTATGTTTTGATAATCATCATATACTTGATTCACTGGTATTTAAAGTTTTTCACTAGTTTTAGTTAATCACTTTCCTGTTATGCAATATTGGTTAAATAAGCTCATTCATATTTTTGTCCACTGCTGATCATTGGAGCCAGGCCTCCCTTTTCAATATTCATGTTTTACGTCTGTTTTGCCAATCAATTTTAATATTACTCACTCATTTATGTATTCTGTTAATTATCATACGTTTTATGAAGCTATGATGAAGTTTAACAAGGCAATGCCTTGTAGTTAATTGTATATGTCCAATAAATACTAAACCATACCAAGCACATGTCAGTAGCATGAGGCTCCGTGCTCAAGTAGGATGATAGGTCTTAGTGGGTGTTGGCAGCTGTCTCTGTATTGATTGCAGAGCAGTAATTTTTCTCAACCTGCTTTACTTAGTGGCCTGCTATTTTTCCAGCCTCTGCATCTGCTCAGTGCCCTTGGCCAGTCTTTAAGTCCCAGCCAGCAGTCCTGGTTGCCTGCAGGGATACAGGAATAGGTGTGTGGATTTGTGGTTGGATTGTGGGGGTTGTGAGGGTTCTTTTGCTGTCCCACAGCTCTGCTGTGAATGATGGTGGTGGTTAATTTTGGTTTCTTTTTAGGGTGGATTGTTTTAAATTTGAAATTATATCACAGATTAGGTTTATACTTTTTCAAGTTTTAATTTGTGATTTTTTTTCTGCAAAATTTTGGATTATAATGTTTTATTTGTCTTCCTAATTTTAGCTGTTGCCTGGAGATCCAGTGGCTGTGGGTCTGGCGTGTCATTCTTGGATGTCAGTCCAGGTAATAATTTATGATTGTTGTTCCTTTTCAGGTCGATGGTCAGAGGTTGTTGTACGCTCATACCTGGGAAGTTGTCCATGAGATCATTGTGTTAGCATAGTCTGTTTCAAGTTCTGTGCAACTGAGCCCAGTTAGTATGTGATGATTTATATGTTTCAGAATATTTGCTGTTTTTGTGATGAGAGAGTAGAGTTGTTGATGTTTTTGACTATGTGTTGCTTGTGACTTATTTTGTATGTGTTGATCTCCTGGATACTTTCCTTGTATAGATTCTTTTGGTTGCTTGTCATTGTTGATGGTCGTTCTGGAGAGTTTTTGGGCTGTGATTGTGTTTTCATTATTTTTTTTTGTTTATTACAGTCATTTTAGGGTTGGGTATATTCGTCTCACTATTCATGATTAGTTTCTGCTATGTTTGAGGATTGGTTTGTCTTGGGGGAATGATGCCTTCTGTTTTGGCCGGTTGGCATTGAACTATGTGCAGCGGATGTATTCTGCCCGTAGAGTTGATTGCTGGAGTGCTGTGCTGGTGATTTGGCTGGTTGGATTCTTGTTGCCATGTAAATATATTGCGCAGATTAATAAGCATAGTGATTTGTGTGCTTCTTCACTTTAGCATGAAGTTCTGAACATTTTGTCTATAAGAATCAGTTTCAAGTTTTTTGGGTTGGGGCTGTGGGGGGCTGCATAGGTGAGATACGAAGGTTAGATACATACACATACACACACATATACACATACACTACAAAAAATAATAATAATACATACATGCTTACACAGGCATCCCTACAAATAAATAAAACTTCATCAGCCTCTGTTGCTTCGTGAAGCATTTTATTATTTCTCTCATAAATAGTTGAGCAAGAAATAATAGTTGTTTTTGAGGAGGTGAGGGAGCTAAAGGAGAGGAAGAAAAGAAAGTGCTCAGTTATGTTGAGAGGTTGTGATTGTGATACTGTTGAGATAGTGGAAGCAAAATTTCATGAAGTTTGCCGGTGTCCTGGGCGTTGATGTTGATCTGACTGACGTGGTCAAGATTGGTGCTATTTGTCTGTTACAAGCAAAAGTGGTCAATGATGATTATTCCAGGCAGAACTTAATGTCCCAAGCCCCTAGGCTAAGAGCTTGGATGTTTTTCAGAGCCTTTTTATCCAGAAAGTCCTTACTTACATGCAGAGGTGTGAGTTGCTGGCCAGGAGGCAAGCTCTTACTGCATCAGAGGGTGACAGGGGGGAGAGGAGTGATTTCTTGGCAGGTGCTGCTGGGCAGGGAGCTGGTGTTGGCGCTGGGGTTTCTCACCTTGGTTGCACCAAGACCATGCCACACCCCAGCAAGGCCAGAGTGCAGAGCATGACAGGAGGCACAAATGCCACAGTATGCCAGACTGCAAAGACAGGCAAAACAATGGAGCAGAAAAAAAAACTGGAAATTTGTGCTTCAAGCAACTGATCATACAGCAGTAGTGTTGGTCACAATATAAAACAAACGCATACATATACATATATATACATACATGCCCCAAAAGCTAGGGTCAATTTGGTTTCAGGGAGGGAAGGAGCACTGAAGACCAACTTTTGCTTACTTATGGTGAGGTTGCTGATCAGGTAGATGAAAGAATGGTTGTTGATGTGGTCGTTCTGGATTTCTCTAATGCGTTTGATGTGGTCAGTCATTCGGTTTTGTTGGACAAACTGAGATGTGCGGGCATTCCGGATGGACTGTTAGATTGGATTCATAATTTTCTGATAGTGAGGCAAATGTGTTTTTCTGTGGGGGGAGTTGTCAGTGACTTCTCGGCGGTGACAAGTGGTGTACCCCAGGGTTCTGTGCTGGGTTTTAGTGGATGCTGATCCTGCCGGCCCTTCCCCACATCAGTTTTTTCCTGGAAAATTTAATGGGATTTGTGTGACTAGACTGTTAGTTTCCCAGGTTCTGGGTGGTTTAGATCATCTTTTGCCCCGGGACCTGATGGCATTCACCCTTGTGTTTTAAAGTCATGTTCTTGGGAGCTGTCATTGCCCTTGTCTCTAATTTTTGCAAAATCATTGGACCTGGGAGTTGTGCCGGAGGCCTGGAAGGAATCTTGTGTAGTTCCTATTTTCACGTCTGGTTCAAGAAGTAACCCTCTCAATTACCAACCTGTGAGTCTTACTTCTGTTTGCTGTAAGGTGCTGGAGCGGGTTATTTTGTTCCAGTTGGTGTCTTTTCTGGAAGATTCTGGCATTTTGTCTGAGGGTCAATTTGGTTTCAGGGTGGGAAAAAGCACTGAAGACCAACTTTTGCTTACTTATGGTGAGATTGCTGATCGGGTAGATGAAGGAATGGTTGTTGATGTGGTCTTTCTGGATTTCTCTAAAGCGTTCAATAAGGTCAGTCATTTGGTTTTGTTGGACAAACCCAGATGTGTGGGTATTCCGGATGGACTGTGTGATTGGATTTGTAATTTTCTCATAGGAGGCAAAAGTGTGTTCCTGTGGGACGAGTTGTCGGTGACTTCCGGGAGGTGACAAGTGGTGTGCCCCAGGGTTCTGTACTGGGTCCGCTCTAGTTCCTGCTATATGTCAATCATGTTGCAGCAGGTGTGGCTTGTGAGTGGAAGGCCTCTGTTGACGACTTCAAACTTAACTTGAGTTTCCCCCGCGATGTACAAGCAGTTCGCCTGGGTGTCTTCCTTGCAGAGGGATCTGAATTTGGTGCAGTCTGTGTCTTCGTCATGGAATCTCTTGTTGAACATTGACAAGTGTGTCTTTATGCATTTTTACAGGGGCTGTCTTGAATTGGAGCAGATTAATATTTGAATGGTGTGGTACTTGAGCTTGTCGATTCCTTCAGGGACTTGGGAGTGCTTGTTGACTCAAGGCTGCGGTTCCATCTCCATGTGAGGAGTGTTGTAAGAAAGGCTTCCACTCTGGCTACCCGTGTGCTCTGCTCCACTGTCAATAGGAGTTCTATATTCATGGTCTCTTTCTTTATTACTCATATAAGACCGATCTTGGACTACTGTTCATTTGTGTGGATTGTGGGACATTTGGGGGATCTGAGACTGTTGGAGTCTGTGCAGAAAAGGTGGACCAAGGAGATTGACGGACCGGGTGGAGTGGACTGTGGTGAGCGGCACAAAGCAAAGCAGTTGTTTTCTGTGAGGGGGAGGTTGTTGCATTCTGATCTTGTGAAGTGTTGGAAGATTTTCCATTGTTCTGTTGATTCAGGTTTGTCTGCTCTGTTTGAGAGAGCTCCCAATGTTGGCACACGTGGGCATTCTTTCAAGCTGGTGGTTCCTTGCTGTTGGACGGACTATAAACGCTGATTCTTTTATTCTCGCTGTGTGCAGATTTGGAACCGGCTGCCCGCTGATGTGGTGCAGTGTGATTCACTTCGCAGCTTCAAGAGGGCCCTGGCGGAGGAACTGGGGGTAGTGTTGTATGAGTTTTGCTAGACTCAATTTGATGTGATATTGTGACTTTGTTTGTGTTGCTGATGGTTGTGTGCAGTTGTTGACTGCCTTCATTATTTGTTTTCTTAGGACCTATTGAGCGTATTCCAACTAGCGTCCTGCTGCAGTGCTTGTACCGTGCTGATAATTTTGATTGCTGGCGCGCTGAGGTGTACGGCCTCCTATGCCTGCTTGCTCTGTTGGTAGGGCTGTGGAAGGCTGCATAGGTGAGATACAAAGGTTAGATACATATACATACACACACTTATACACTACAAAAAATAATAATAATACATACATGCGAACACACGCATCCCTACAAATAAATCAAACTTCATCAGCCTAGTCAAAATTTAAAAATTCCTCGTACATCAGATCAGCAAGGGCTTGCTTATAGCGAGTGATATCTGTCAACTGCACTATGTCAGCAGGCAAGCCATTCCACACACCAACACATCTCACACTGAAAAACCTACTGCGGACATTAGAGGAGTGAGGAGGAAACGTCAGTTTCAGCCAATGATCTCTTGTACCAACTCTTGGTACAAGTTATTCACATTAAATTGTACAGAGTGTGCCAGCTTCTATAAGGCATATCAATTAACAATAGCACCCGTGCCTCCTTAAACATCTGGAGTGCTCAGTCTGCCTGGATTGGTCAGGTCAGGTCTTGTTTAATTGCTAGCCGAACAATAATCCGTACTTCTTGCATAGGCCAGGGCGCCATGCATTCCCCTATGTTTACGAGTTCCTTTAACAACTTTTGCGGTTTGACTGTAAACCGGCTCCATTCAGTAGCTAAACATAATTGTTGTTTGATTCTTTTATGATTACTCTGCTTTATAAGTCTGACAATGTAGGGCCTGCCCCTACAAAACTGTCACTTTTCAATAAACTCAGTTCCTGAATTTTCCACTGTGGGTTATTCCCCCCTTTAATATATA
>SDVV010034575.1:0-11158 GCA_016164225.1 Gammarus roeselii
AATATGAAAATGTATGTTAAATACTCACAGTTGAAGGTTCCTATATAGGGAAAAATCATCAGCTAATTTAACACAACAACTCACCCAGGCAGCAGCTTCAATTAGTCTGGGTTGAAATGTTAATGATAGTAAGTGGGTTCTGTAACCAATCACTTTGTTAATACTGGCAATCAATGTTTAAATAATTTACTTCCTGCAACAAACAGAAAAACAAGTTAATTGAAGTGCATGATAAGCAAATCAAATGATGAATGGAAGAATTAGAAGAGAAGGATTGTGCTGCAAAACAACAAACACTGCACCGGTAACAGAGACATTATGTAACTGATGAAAGAGCGCCAAATACGTTCCGGCCACAAAACCATCTTCAAGCTCGCTTCCAAACAAGACTTTCAGCAAAAAAAAAATGAAACGAAGAATTTCAAATGTGAAGCATGCGACCAATATAACACCATTCAGAAATATAACATCAAAGCAGCAGCCACCGTTCGTGAATGTGATACATTCAGCGTCAGGGTCTCGTTAGATTTAATTTCAATACCCAACCACCACTTCTGGCAAGATTTTATCGAAGAAACTCCAAGACAGCGACTCGAAAACGAGTGTATATCATAATAAATTGTATATCAATACAATTTATTGAAATATACCAACTACATAATATTCAAATTAAAAATAGATTAAATTAAATTAAATGAACGTAGACACATTCCGATAAACTATACACAATTAAATTACTTCAACCATGCATTCGATAGAATTGGAATATAATACACATAAATAACTTGAATTTCATTCAATACAACTATATTCAGTTGTTAAACGTAAAGAGATCAAATAGTAAAAAATGTCAAATAAATAATGCAATTCAATAGAAATAACTCGTGTTTAATTTAGGTGTGTTAAAATAGAAAGAAATGATTTCAGTTACACAAGATTACGATATAAATGATCGAATTTAATAATATTGCATTATTTTACATGAAACGAAATTCCTTTCAATTGAACGAACATGGGAGACATAGTTTATTTCTAATTTAATTACATTTAATGCAATTAAGTTTAAATAAATAACCATGCACTCATAGGAATTCCAAATTAATGATATTAAATCACAGTTAATAATTTGAAACACATCAAAACAAATAAAGTTGAATCATGAGAATTTCAATTAGATGAGCATCGACAAAATTTTAGTAAATGACAGTTACACGGCAGTAAATGATATGAAATGAAATGTAATCAAGCAAATTAAGTTCAGAAAAAATTAAACAGAATTAATTTAAATTACTCCCATGAACTTGAATTTCACTTAACGAATACGGCTTTCATACAGGTGAAAAAATAAATTTCATGAGATTAATCGTGGATATTTTAAATTATATTAAATCATTTGAAAGTGTTGAAATGAAATCGTTAACGCAATATAAAAATATTGAACTCCATCATATTTCAAAGGAAAAACTTATAAACGCGAATTCAACTAATTGCAACGGAAATGAAATAATTTTTTTTTATCATTATGAAATTCAAAATTCAGGATATTCAAAAGAAAATAATTGAAATTAAGTCAATAAGCAGAACACATTTTTAAAATTATGGAATTACATTCCATGAAATACACTTACACCAAATTCAATTTAGACGAAGCTCTGCAAATGTCGGGATGCTATAGGGCAATAGTCGCAGCAGATTGAGAGAGCCACGCGGCTGTGAGATAATTAGGACTGGTGGTGGGAAAACTAAAATCTCGCTCATTTAATATTTGCTGACCTTCAAAACAAACCAAAGAACTATTGTCCATAGTCAAAAGCGTGCTATTAGAATACGATCACATGCAGGCAGACGTGACCACACTTGTTCCTCTCTCCAGTTGGTGGGGTAACCCCCATTGTGTCACATGAACATTTCTGTTGCAAAGTGTGTTGGCAAGGTTTTGCTCCAATGACCTAGCGTGGATTAGGATTATTCCATAAGAAATAACCCTACACGGTGTTGATAAAGCGTTCAACAAATGGTGTGAAATGATTTTTTATACGCAAATTTATCCACAATACCGCACTTCAGTATAAACTCAGCAATAGTTGAGCGAATTAGCAATTTTGTCCAGTTACGAGAGCCACAAAATACAACCCAATACCAACCCATATCTTCACCGAAGACCACCGGAGACCATCGTTTGCTGCAATGCACACGCCAACAGTCGACAAACAGAATTTCGGCTTTAGGTACATAATTGTTGGACGAGCAGGAGATGAGTACCAACCTAATAATCCTAACAAGATATTCAATCACTTCCAAGGACATGAAAGCGTTAAATGTGTGAAATGAATAGGTTGTCCACATAAGCCGCCAACTGCGGATGTGCATGATCAACATGCGGTGAGATAGAAGACGGCTACTCAACTTCGAAGAATCGCAAGAAGCCACAAATTGTCAATTAGTACGGCCGACAAGATAATAAAAATTACCATCACTGAGTACAACATTGGGAATTCTGACGGTGGGTTTTGGTCAGCAACATCGAACTTCAGACGACTGTGTTTAGGTACGAGAAATGCTTTTTCTTAAAGTACATTATATCCGTCCAAACTCAAAATTCCGGTGCAGTGAAAATCCATTTCTCTACGATGATTCGATGATGCGAGGCGGTTAAAATGTGATGGCGTGGGCACCAGTCGTGGAAGGCAGAGTTCCATCGGAAGTGTGGTTTGATGACGGCCATGCAGTTAATTTTGAGACTTATCAGCATCTCCTTATGAGAAAAATTGTGCTCAGGTGTTTGGTCTGATGAATCTCATAATCAACAGGATGGTGCTCCTGCTTGCTGCTACAACAAGCCAGTCATGGCCCGCCCGTAGCCCCGACCTCAGCTAGTTTGACTACTGGTTTTGGGTAGAGATGATATACATTATCCACGTAGCGGGCAAACGACAATCGAATATCTGAAGAAACTGCTAAGCAGAAATGAACAAGCGAAAATTTCGACATGATGTTGCAAGTGTCATGAAATTTAAACGCTGACATTTAGTTTTTATCAATTAATGTATGCAAACATGTTAAGTCCACTCTTTTTCAATCTATCATTCATTCGACGTTAAAAATGTCATATGATGTCGATTTTATAGAGCGTTTATGTTAAGTTGCCAATTCACATGACAATAATACAAACCAACTGATTTTTGAAATAGAGCTGCTAAACATGGATTTTGCAGCTGTATAGGCACCTCTTATATAGGTACCTGTTTCAATGTGTACGTGCATAAATTAATGAAATAATTTTTCCTTCCTTTGTTCAAGTTACCATGTTAGCTTCTGTGTATCCATCAGTGTCATTTAATTTTCATTGGATTTTTGTTCCTGTCACATATACTCACACATCCTCTTATCTTATACATGTTAGAAGCTGTTCAATTATAATAAGGGCTCGTTGAAATCCAACTTCTGCGCAAGTAACCAGTCATGTTAACTATATGATTTGTTTAAAATGTGTTTCCATGTGTCAAACATGACGTCACCAAATGAATCATACAATAACATGTTGGACTTTTTTGACTTTCAGTTCCATGACTCGAGGTTAGTGTAAAAAAACGGACAATGCCATGATTAAGTGAATGTCAGTTAATTTGACTTACGTTACTTTTTGTATTATAAATCATAACTTCAACGGAACGTTTCAATTGTTTTGACATATTAAGCACTGGAGAATAAATAGTGTCCTCTTTGTAAGTTGTAACGAACCTCAGTTATAGGATTTTTTTTTACCTGTATCTCAGTTGCAAATGTTGTCTTCAGAACAGCTCACGCTGACGAAAACTTGGTACGCACATGATTTTTCAAAAATAAGTTCCTCGATGTAAAGGTCAATAAAACGCTTTAAATTAATCGTTCAAAAAATTTCCCTGACACCAATCGAAACGTAAATATTAGGAAATTAAGAGGAAGTAAAGGTGGAAATGACATTTTTTTCGTTGACACCATCCAACAGCAATACACGAGCAAGCGACGTCCTGCAGAACCGGGCGACGTTCGTGATCAACCAGGACGCTGTTTTCCCTGAACGGGGCTATGTTCCTTAAATTTTGCGACGATGAGTTGAATATTGCGAGGTCAGGGATATTTATGCTTAAGGTGCACTAGATTTTGAAACTTTCACCACTTTTGAGAAAAAATACCAACAATAACGTTGGGAGACTGATGTAAATGAGTAATGATTACATCATTGGAAAAACTGCAGTCCGTAACCAAGATACGATCTCGCGTAGTCTAACCTGGTAGTCTAACCTAAACAGAACAACATCCATCAAAGCTTGAATCAACACTTTTGGTGTGCTGGATGGCCTAGTGGGTAACGTTGTGGACTCGTATTCCTGGGACGCGAGATCGTATCTTGGTTACGAACTGCAGTTTTTCCAATCATGTAATCACCACTCATTTATTCCACCACTTTGTTTTGCTAGGTTAGTGTTAGTGTCAAACAATCTGTTTTCTCTTTTTCCCGAAAAAGCTCTGTATAAAAAAATGATTGAAAAATATCATGAAAAACATAGTTTTCTTGACCGTATGTCTTGTGTCAGACCAAGAAGAATTTGAGAAAAGTTGTCACGCTGCCGCGTTCAAGGTCAACAGCTGAATTTGACCTCTGACCCAAGTTATTTACCGATCACGTGAATAATCAAAATTTATATACTGTTAGGAAGGAAAACTATTATATAGCAACAATCACCTGTTGCTATGAAAGTAGGCCAGCTCGGAGAGTTCGCGCTGAGTAGTAGTGTACTAAAACGTACATGCAGAATGGCAAAATGCTATTTATTTTCAAGCCGCTAGTCAATCGTGCGGATTTCTTCAGATGGTAATTATTAATAAGCTCAAAAAAATTAGGTCATTTTGAAACTTTGAATGACTGCCATGATATTAAATGGACCCTATTCAACTGATAAGAACTGTAAACAGAATTTCGATGCCGCAAAATCTGGTGCACCTTCAAAATAAATACTTCTGAAAACCGGTTGCGATGCAACATTGGACCCGTTGCTATCAAGATATATAGAGCTGACCAATTGGAGATCGCTGCTTAACCGATAGTGGCTCAAGTCATTTCCGGGTAAGAAAATACATGAAATTACGTTGTTGACTTTGTTGCACGATTTAGTATGTATGATACGATATAAATCTCCTGAGTCTTTAAATCGATAGCAATTAAAATTCCGTTCGCTTTGTTGAAACATTTCATTGACCTTTAATATATTGGAATTCATTCATGACAAACCCTGAATTTTCTGTGTATTTTTATGATTCCGAAAATTTACAAGTTTTTGTTATGGCGAAATAAATTTTTAATCCATGCCTCCCCAATTCATGAAAACCAATTTTCCACATCTTTCCTGGGGAGTTTATCTTGTTGCTATTGTACAGTTAGAAGGACTGTCACTCGTCGCTCCTCAGGCGACTGATTTTGCCAACATTGATAAATAATCACAGTTAACTGCATTATTACATCCATACGGTTTCTGATGGATACCACCACAATGTAAAATTTTGTGAACCGAAAACATACATTTTTTTATAATATTGCAATCTTCTGAGAACGATGTGAATCATCAAAGGTATATGCTAGGGGATACGCGTGTAGGTATAGGGGGCATGCGGAAAATGGTTACAGCATTGATCCAGGATGATAATTTTTTTCTATTTATGAGGTGTTAATATACACTTTCATGGAAAGATTAGATAACAATGGAAGATTTAGAATGTATTAAAAATGCATCCACAATTAAACATTGTATCTGTTCTGATATATATTTTCCAATTACCAGTGGCAAAAACATTGATCGATACAACAAAGGAGATTATCCATTTCATGCCGCATCTGCGCATGCATTTTGTTTCAAAAGAAAAAGCTACATAAAAAGTAGAAATTAGTTACCGAGCATGGAAACAGGTTCTCAAATTTATCATTACATTTTCTAAAAGCTGTCAAATTACGAGACATACGACTCTTAGTTTTTTTCGACAATCCTCTTCAATTTGTATCATTCAAAATAAAAATATAGGCCATAATACAACATACAAAATTTCATTTTTGTAATCATAAACAGGGTTTCATGTCTCGGTCTCGTATATTCCGCGTGTTTGTTTGCGTTGAGGATATTTCCAGAAATAATCCGCCATCCCTCGAAATTTTTTGCCCAGGGGACCTAAAGGAAGTTCAACAATAGAAAAGGTTCCCAGATGGCTGCAGATTGAAAACAAAATCTTGAAAAATATTGACTAATTTAAGTATTTAACATTTATAGGCTGTACAACTTTATTCCACCCATTACTCGCCACTACCGTTTCTAGGCGAAATAATTTAATTTCCCGCTAGAAGGTAACCCTTAGGACACTATTAAAATTCAAATTCAAATTATTTTATTGAAAACCTAGTTTACAAACATTGTGCAGTTACAAAAAAACAGCAGTTCAAGCTTTTTTATGCGCACTCCTAATGCTTTTTAGGCAAATACACGAGCACTAATAATAAACCTACAGAAATTACAACACACCTCCATATAACATAGGTACGGATACAGACATTAAAGTAGCACACACATACACATTACACGGAGTCTGATTTCACAACAAATTAGATTAAAATATAGGAACTGTTCCAGGTAAGACACCAATACAATGTTCAATTAGATACAGTTGCACACAATATTACAGCACAAGGCACTATGCATATATATATATTGTTCAGTACAGTAATGTAAGTTTCAGGCCAGCTCTCAAATTCCGCAAGGATGAGCAATGCCTTAAATTTATTGGGAGAGAATTCCACGCCGTAGAAGAGTACATGCCAAGGATCGCTGGGTCATTGCCAGTCGCTGAAAACTAGGGACTAAATTACTGCTATTACGAGTTGAATAATTGTGTTGTGGGTAAGATAATTCCGATTGGGCTTTCCTGTTAAAGGCTTCTATAGCCAGTAGGAAAAGTGCAGAACTGTTATTTATAAAATGCCAGTTTTTTAAAATAGTGGATCGGTGTGATACAAATATCCCTTTCCTGTGATAATTCGGACTATCTTTTTCTGCATCGGAAACATTTTTTCCAAATGAACGCAGCATGCGCTGCCTTATACAATAATGCAGTAAACGAGAAAAGGGTGAATTAAAATGCAATATGAGCCAACAGTTTTTCTTCATAGATAAAACAGCAAAGTTTATATAATAAACCTATGTTTTTTTAAACTTTTGCACAAACCAGGTCAATGTGTTGCCCATAAGGAAGACGCGTATCCATGCATGGTCATTCCCAGAAATTTGCCACATGCCTGAAAACGTGTGTGGCGTAGTCAACTTATATGATACGTTAGGTGAATCGTTTATATAAATCAAAAAGAACAGAGAATCCCACATAGAACCATGCGGGATGCCTAGGTTCATGGCTGAATATTGCGAATACGAACATTTGATTAACAAACATTGTTTTCTGTCTCACAATTAAGTGACTACTGAGCCAGTCAAAGGACAATCCCCTAAATCTATATTTATGTAATTTTGCTAAGAGGATATCGTGACTTACGGTATCAAATGTTTATTTTAAATCAATAAATATACTCAGGTGATGGTTTCTGGCATTTAAGGAGCTCTAAACAGACTCTGTTAAAGATTTAATTGCATCCAAAGTGGACCTTTTACACTGAAAACCGAACTTTTGCAGCAATAAGATAGAATTTGGTAATGAAGCTAAGTATCCTATCACACAAACATCGTTCGAAAATTTTACTAGGGAAGCACAGATATGGGTCTCTAACATGAAACATGTATCGAGTCTCCACCTTTGAATATTGGGGTTAAGCACGCTAATTTTAAACAATTTGGAATAAAATCCTGATGTAAATATTCATTTACTAAATGAGTGATTGGGTGAGCGGGGGCATGCCTCGCAATTTTGAGCAACCTCACCGATAGCAAGTTGTTATCGTACTTTGTATTTTTCATTCGAGAAATGATCGTAACACACTTGTCAGAGGTTACAGCATGTACAAAAAACCTATTTGGCAATGAGACAGGTACATGGTGCAACGGAGATTCCAAACTAACAGGCATATTCTTATCCAGATCTACTGCAACATAAGAGGAAAATGTGTTGAAGTGTTCCGCAATTTCAAGCTCACCTGTGACAGGATGACCCCCGATAACAATCGATTTAATGTCTCTGCCACAACAATTTTGATTTAGCACCTTTTTTATTAGGTGCCACGTTTTTTCAGGTCTCTTTGTAAATCTATAAATACAGACCGATAATAATTACTCTTTGCCTTCCTCAGTATCTTCGTTGGCAAATTCTTATTTTTACTGTTCGCATCACAAGAAATCAACCGCAATTTGATCAGCTCAAAATAACTGGACTTAGTTTTGATTTAACTCAACAACCATGCGGTCAACAATTGTTTCTGTTATCTTTTTACGGAAACGTATTTCGTTTTGAGAGGAAAGGATTCAAAATATGGGGAACTTATCTTGTTCAAGAAGGCTTCAGATGCATTATTGATATCCAGTGTCTCAGGCTGATATCATTTGGCAACAAATTTGATTCGAATTGATTTGAGCCTCAGTTCCACCGGAGCCTCAACGTGAGTCTTAATAGCCTCCACTGTAGGGCGCGATTAGCACCAGAAACTCGGCTCATAAAGGGATTAATATTTTCAGTCGTCTGCTGCCGAAATATTTGATTACTTTCTCTTAAGTGGATGTTTACTGAAACATGAATAAATGGGGACAGCGGTCAGTGATATCAACAGCAAGTATTCCACTTCTACATACTCTCACACAGTTAGTCCAAAAGTGATCCAACAATGATGGTTCTGAAGTACCATTGAGAGGAAACCGGGTTGGCTTGGTGATTAAATGTACGAAATGGAAAGAGTTCATGCTATTTCTGAATGTATCGATGGGTGGTGAGTTTTTCTGAACTAAATTCATACATAGATCCCGCGTCAAAAAGAACCTACTTCTCCTTAAAATACTATTATGGAGAATTTTACTCAAAACTTCGGAGAAGTTATCAATATTATCAGAGTGAGGCCAATATATTCCCAATAAGTGAATAACTTCGGAATTGAAATCAATCCTTAACACCTATATTTCAATAGTGTCATCACATCAACTTCTCAGAGTATCAAATACTTCAACCGACTACTCCTTCATCCAAAGAATGAAGGAGTAGTCGGTTCCACAGCCCGTCTACCCACCCTCACTCCATGAAAAGAATTATACCCCTTAAATTATAAAATGATTCACTGTTGTCATCCAACCTCATTTCAGTTAAAAGGATGATGTCTGATGCGCGACACAAAGAGCCCATCATATTAACTATATCTTCCCCATTTGTATTAAAACTTTCAATGTTAGAGTTCACAATCAATAAATCAGTCCTCCTGTTATTACTGTAAAGGGTATTAAAGCGCTCTATCGTATAATAATAAGCTTACATAGGTCGATTTCTGCAATTATAGAAACTTTCGAAATAAATGCCATCCGGGTCGCACGCTCTCATGACGTCATGCAACATTACTGTTAAATCAAACAACTGCGGGAGAAGATAAAAAAGTAACATTACATGTCACTAACCTGGAGCACAAGGTACAGATCTGAAGCTCAAGAAAACAAGTAAGCTCGTCCAAAAATGGAGTATACTCATCCAGCAAACCTCTAACTGCATGGATACCCATAAACATTATATTTTCAATGTATACAAAACAGTTAGTAGGGCCAAACTGCGTCAAACTCTCACAGCTGTTTACCAAGAGTGTCATTGCAAAACTTTACCAAACTTTTCATGTGTATTAATGGCCATCTTGAAGTTGCGAGCGGTTGGTGAGTCCGGAGTATGGGCTTCACCCAAACATGAACTCGACCGTCGGTAGAGGAGCATCCTGATGTCTTGTCTGGTCATTCAAGTTTTGCCCTCCGAAGCACGTACAAAATTGTGTTCCTGATGGGTGTTAGACTCTCATGCACACACAGATTGGCTGGCTTTACTTGTCTACACGCATCGGTTAATCTCTCTTCGAATCTCGACTGCAGAGCTTTACAATAATGTGGCGACGATCAAGACTCTGATAGACGTTTTTTTTTCAATGCGGTGGGCAACTGAAATTACACTAGAGTCAAAGTTCAGTTTCAATGATTCCTTTACAATACCACCCTCCAGGCTGACACAGTTTTTGTCCTCCGTCACTGGTGGCACAGCAGGTCCGGAGAATAACAGCGTATCTCGTCTTTCATACGCATCAGCGTCATCAATTCGCTCCTCCAACTTAGACACGACACTCACTCTTCAGGTTAATCACTTCTCCCTCCAGTTACTCGATCCTCGCCTCCCTCTCCTGCAACTTCTGCGTAAGCAAGCATAAATTATTCTTCAACAAGTCCATCCTGACGAAAATAGCAGCAAGAATTATCCTACCCTCCTCGGATATATCGCCAACACCCTCGATGCCATCAAGTACTTCCTCATCGGGCAGAGGCTTCTTGACGTTCTTCTTTGTAGGCATAGTTACAGTCAAGCAACCAACGTAATCAGCAGTCGACGTAGCAAAACAATCACCCGAAGCAGGTCAAGAAACCGAGATAAAGCTGTCGACAATAGGTGGAGGAAGGCACACCAATCACTCGGAGCAGGGTAAGGGCCCAGAAGAAAGCGGACGATAATAGGATTTTTGTTGCGACAGAGTGGTAGGGATGAATATAAAAACCACTTTGATATTTTTATTAATCCATTAAACTCTGATAACAGTAACACAACGTATTCTTCTTTGTCTGGATCATGCAGGAGTATTGGATCCGCAACTAAATATGATCAATATTCAGGGAATGATTCGAGTTTTTCCAGCGCAGATGAATCAGTTAGTAAATGGCACGGGAACAAAAGCGATACTGTGGATGTTAAGTAGAAGTCACTTAGTGATTTTGATGGCAGAGCTGCTAGAGAAATTCCAGTAGCCCCGTAATCCTTTGCCAAACCTGCTGCAAAAGCGCTCAGGTCATTTGTGTGGGTGTAGCAGGAAGTGTATATAATTCGTTTGGTATCGTTGGAAGACGGATGTCCTTAGGAGTATAAAATACAACAAAATTGGAGAAATATTTATATTCTTTGAAAAAAAAAC